>VXBA01005851.1:366941-523422 GCA_013399895.1 Serilophus lunatus | reverse complement strand
CTCTCCTCTCTTTTTTTCTTCTTCTCTCTCCTCTCCTCTTTTCCCTCTCTTTTCTGTTTTTCTGCTTTTCTTGAGTTTGTTTATTTTCTTTTTAATTTGTTCCAGACAGCACTGGCAACCCATTCGGATGGATATTGTTCTTTTAAGCCAACAGCACTTGCAGAAATCAAGTAAATATTTTATACTGTTGTAACAGATCATTGCTAGATGTAGGATATATGCAAGGAATTTCTAATCTCTTTAATTTCATAGAATCATTAAAGTTGCAAAAGACCTCCAAGACCATCAAGTTTAATCTTTGACCAAATAAACAAAAATTAGTTGGATGACGGTGCTTTGTAATTTTTGTCCCACATATTCCCCTAGTGAACATTATCAGGCAAATTATCTAGGCAGAAGACTTCATTGTGCTCTGAGAGCCTTTAAAGCATGAGCCTTTAAAATATGCTCAAGTTCTTGTCAAATTTTCAGCAAAGTTTTCATTTAAACTGTCCCCCAGAGATCATATTTTAAATACAGGTGGATTAATATTTCATTGAATATACATATAAAATATTAAGTAAAGTTTGAATGATCACATAGGCTGCTTAGATTTTTTTCCAATGTTTAAAAATCCGTAATTAGCTTTTAAAAGCTGAGATTTCTCAGCCATTTAAAAGCAATCTTGTAAAATAAAGGCTCTTTTCCTTTATTTTACCTTTACTGTAGGAAAATCAGCAATTTTCTGTAATGCCTAGTATTGTAAAAACCATATTGCTATACTTGGTATAGCAATAATACAGCCTAAGGAAAAGCATCTGCTGAGTTCACAATATTGAATTTAGATCAGTATCCAGCAGTGAGCTTCTGTAACTAAACACAGAAATCTGGCACAAAGTTATAAATCTATTTTTTAATTCATTACTTGATCCAATGTCTCATTACCATAGAAAAATCCTTATGTCCAGCTCAGCACCCTCAGAACAGTTTGATGTTGGAGAGAT
This sequence comes from Serilophus lunatus, assembly GCA_013399895.1. Taxonomy (NCBI): domain Eukaryota; kingdom Metazoa; phylum Chordata; class Aves; order Passeriformes; family Eurylaimidae; genus Serilophus; species Serilophus lunatus. The sequence goes on along the minus strand of VXBA01005851.1, from coordinate 522,439 downwards.
CCATGTTAAGTTATTCCTTGTGTCATGCAAATGTAACTCTGCAGATCTGGTCTGGCTCCAAGCAGAAAGAACTTTTCCAATCTCCCCTAGTAAAGTCAATGGATTTTCCTCTCTATTGACTCTACTTTTGCTTTAGAAGCTCTGTTTTTTGGATCTGAGTTACACGTTGTGAATTGCCTAAGCAGACAAAGAAGATACTAGCTTTTGGTTTTATCTTTTATAAATGACTGTCCATCATCTTAAAGAATGAAGAATTTTGTGGCAAAGGCTGGGCCGCAACCAAATTTTCTGGGGTGGGAGGCAGCTGATTTAATCACCAGACTTTCTCTTTGTACGCTATCTTGCCTTACTCACTAAACACTTCCAGCTTTTGGAATACAGAAGTGAAAAATGCAAAGTCCTGTGAAAACTGAAATTGAAAGGTTTAAAATGAGGCAGTGTGCAGCTGAATTGACCTTTCTGGATGACCAGCATGGCACTGACCAGTGCCACTGACAACTGACCTGCCACTGCAGGTCTAAGGGCTGCGTGTGTTTCCTTCACAGGCTCTTACACTGGGATTGCCAGAGGGAAATTTCCATAGGGGAAAAGTTAAGGGACTGCTGCTTTTTTCATTTAGCAGTTGCCAATATCCTGCAGATATCCAATTGAAAGACAGAAGGGAGGCTGCCATGCCCAGCTTCCAGGCCTGGCTCTCCTAAAGAAGTGACCTGTCTATTAAATGATTCCTTGCCCTGTAGGTCAGAATTCACTTCTGCTAATAACTGACATGACAGGGAGAAAAAAATTCTATAGGCCATTAAGTGTTCCATGGAATTAACACAAAAAACAAACCAAAACATAAAAACCCCAAATGAAAAAGTATGTGGCATGTGCCCCAAGAATAGTGAGACATAATTTTAATCTGTGCTTGAATGGAATATTATGGATTATACTGATTTAATTTCATTATCAAATCTAACAGAACAACAGAGAGGTCACACGGGGGGTGGGGGGAATAGGCAAAAGAAAACAAAAATCAAACATTAATGTACAGTGCTATTCAGAATGTGATTATTGTGTGCATGAGTGTTGTGGGGGTCCATTGAATTTTACTGGTGCCATCCAGCTGACATACATTATTAGTATACGCTTTTCTATAACCAATAGCTCTGCTGAAGTTTTGGTCGGCTTGTTTAGGATGTCCTATGTTCTGCTGTGAGAATAAAAGAAAATCTAGAAAATGAGCAATGATCGCTTCAGGTACTATTCTCTTTTCCATTGTGAGATTCCTGGCTGTGGTTTTCTTCACTGTGGTGAACTCCTTACACTGTGCAAAATATATCTCCTGAAGCATATGTCAGGGGTATGCTTTAGGGCTGAAGTAGTAGAATTTTTCTTTTGGCTGGAAAAACTTAAAATTACATTTTCCTTTCCACAGAATGCAATGCATTTTTTTTTTTTTCCTACAAGACAGTCTGTGAGTGAACTAGGTTAACAGCAGCTAATTTTCCTAATCCAATTTCCCTTTGGGAGTATCATTTTACTTGAAATAAAATGACATCTAATCTTTCACCCTAACAGCATCTTTATTTATTGCCACTATATTAATAGATCCCGTAACTTGGTTTTATTAACAAAAGATATGAGTGCATATTTGGCAGTAACTCTCTAGATATCAAGGCAAAAAGTCACAAGTTTAGAATCATACTTTCTTAAAAACACTTTCTAACAATAGACAGAATTTACAGCAATGAACATCTTGCTAAGAATAGATAGAAATATTCTATAAAAATGTTTCGTGCACAATGGAAAATATGTCAATAAGTTTGGCTGGGAGGCTATGACAATTTGTGACAAAAAGAAAATTATGCTGTCACAAACGCAGAAAAATATTTTAGCTCTGCTAGGGTGCTGTTTCATGGCTCACTCCCAGCTGAGCATTTCACACTCTTTTGGAAGAACTTAACCTTTTTAAAAATTTGTCACTTTTAGGTAGTTGTCTATCTCCTACATTTTAAAAAATGTAGCTGTCCTGAGTGAAAACTGAGATGATTACTTTGTATTTGGATCATATTCTTCTGATTGTGCACCATTGCAGTGTAACTTGAGTTCTTCAGTAATATCTTCAAAGCTACCCCACTAATTTTAAAGCACAATTTGCTGATACCTGCACAAAGTCAGACTGCAGTTAGACTGACAGTGTGCTGTGTGTTACACTGACTGCATTACACTTTCCTTATGCATGTCTTTCTTGACTTTTCAAGCTCCTTCAGCAGCAGAACAGGATCCTGCCGTCTTTAAATCCTAGCCCATAATTAGCATAATTAGCAGCCACAGTTTCTTCATTCTCATTTTTAGTATTCCCCTTATACCTGGGAGAATAAAAGTCCAGTGTCTTCAGTTTAGAGCTATACTGTGTTTTTCAAGGGTGACATAAATCACATCATCCCCTTGCAATTAACATGAGAAAGGACAGTCTGTTGTTATAGCCAACAAACATGAAACGTCCGTGTCTCACATCATGTGAACATAGAACTTGAACTAATCCCTCCTTGGCACAGCTGTCATATCCTATCCAAAGCAAATAGGCTCAGCTCCAGCTCCAGTGGTGCTGTGTTGAATGAAACACCCTCTAGCTGGAGCCCACCACCCTCACCATGCAGAATGGCCACACTCCCTGCTGACCCCTGCCCTCTCCCTTCCCTTTGCCCTGTGCTCCACTGCTGAGGTGGGGAACCAAAAGCTGGGGTTGTAAGGGCAGGAGCTGCAAGCTGTGGGGCAGCACTAGGTGGTGAATCTCATTCTCAGTGGGTAGGTGGGTCTGCACATTGAAAGCAGAGGCCTGGTTTTCACCTAGTAAGTATTTGCTCTGCCAAAGCAGCTAAATGTCAATGTCCCTGTGTACCCCACTTAGGGAAATTTAAAGTCTTCTGTAAAAGAATGGATACCTTTCATTAATACAGTCTCATTTAGAGGTGGTTTATTTAAATGCTTTCCTGATATAATTATGGACTTGTCTACTCATAAGTTTGAAATTATCTCAAGAAATCTGTTCCTGGCAGGTCAACCTAAATGTGCAGATTTGAGTGTAGGTAGGCCCATGGAATCACAAGTCCTGCTGCATTATGCAGCTGATAGGAGGGTTGAGTTTAAAAGCTGATAGGAAAGTTAAGTTTAAAATTGTTCTGGAGGATGCGCCTTCAGGAGACAGCTTAATTCCCTTTTTCCATAAATCACTGCATGATTTTCATGCAAATTTCTTGGTCTTCAGTATCTTCTCTCATCATGTGTGAAAAGTGCTCCTGCATTTCAAAAATCCATATAGATAATATTTTGCAGCTTCTATCTTCAGTTCCCATACTGGCCATAAAATACAGAACTGTCTCTTTAAAAAAGAGTAGCTTGCAGTGATTTCTATGTTCTTTCACATTTTCCTGCCACACTTCCTTTATTTTTGTCTGTCATTAGTTTAATTGTAATTTCATCTGGCTTAAGCATCTGTCATTTTGTTTATCTTTTCTGTACCATGCATACCAATGGCACTGCCTAAGTAACAGTACAAGTGTGTTTATGTTAATTACAACAGGCATACAAGGAATTGTTCTATTCAGGTGCTCCTTACAGCATCCCTTTAAAGGAACAGATTACCAGTGAACACTGAACACCTGTTTTTTACATTCTTTAGCAAATGACTAATGTTTATATACAAAGAGAAGGTGACCTCAATCACAAGCTGTAGCAGCTGGCAGTCACAATGCCAAATTCCTGCAAATGTTAGCTAGTTAGCAAAAACAAGTTTTCTTTTTGTGACTTCCAGCTGTCAGCTTTATTTGTTCACAGCTAATTCAAATATTACCTATCCACACAGGATCACAGGCCAAAGTACTTCCTGCAACCAGCTGCTGGCCCTGCGTGTGCCCCATTGATCAACAGTTAAGGTGCTGCAACCACATGCTTTGTCTCAACAGAAGACTTGTCTGCTTAGCAGAGAAAGATGCTATATGAAGGCCACACAAAGCCATACGGGGTCCCTAGAGCAGGAGCAAACCTGATTTCCTGCCTGACTGGGATGGAGGGCAGGCGGAAAGGAGATACTTCCATTGTTTACAACAGAATAGAAATTCCAGCCAGAAGAGATCAGAAGCAGAGGCCTGAAAAGACAAAATGACATTCCTCCTTCCTCACGTGTTCACCTCCAACTGGTTTGGAGAAACATTTCCATAAATACCTTCCATGAGGAGAAGGTGAAAAGTATTTCTAATCTTCCCACAAAACATGCACAGAACATGAACACATTTCTAGAGGGAAGACTATTTCATTGTCATGAAAATCAAGGCAGCACACTATATTATATTCAACAGGTGACTCAAGTTTGGAGGTAATCAGACTTTCCATATTCCTATTAAAGTGATGCCAGAGGCAGAGATAGAGGTATGACCCACAAACCACAGCCTCCAGTCTGGCTGCTCCTGGTACTGCAGGTTAAAACCCTGCATAGTAACCAAAGGGGGAACTAGCTATCTTTCCAAAGGATTGGAAATTGGATTGGGTTCCAAAGTTTATATTACAGGGAAACATTCAGAAATCTTTATGAAGGCTAAATAGCCAAATGGATACTTGTGGCAACATTGAAGTAAAAACTAGCACATTAATTATTATCATTAATTGGCATATACATGCCACTTAAAAGTAAATAAATTTAATTATTAATATTGATTATGGGGGCTTATTTTATAGTTACAAGAAAATAAAAGGTTTTGAATGTTTGTAGTATCAGTCACAGTCTTACAAATTACTCAAAAGGAACTTTACTTGCCCACTCACAGAGCACTTGCATTTTGGTGACCAACCCATATTTGAAAATTATGAGCGAAGAATATAAATTTTGCTTCTTTCATGGCTCTGTTTGTTGTTTTAGTTCTGTATTTCATATTACATGTTTTGTCATCTTTCATATAATTGTATTTACTGAAAACTGCCTATGTATAGATCTAAAATCTTTCCCAGAATTCACGTTACTTTAAGTCTCTTCCTTCCATTTTCATCTATTTTGCAACCCAGACCAAGCATGAACATTTTCAGCCAGAAAAAATGTTTATGCTACTAGTCATAGCACAACATGTACCTATGTGCATGCAAACACTCCCTCTTGCTGCACAGGATTGCAATTTTCCCCAGCTTTGTAGATCTTCATTAGGAAGTCAAATCATGGGTAATACTGATCCAAATGTAAGCTGTCATGGCAGTTAAATTAGGTGTAGCACCATTCATTTGGGGGGGCAGAATAGGTCTTGCATAGCTAGTTTTTGCCTTCTGTCTTTAGTATTAATTGTCAATGTTACATGCTAAGGAGTTTGTCTTTTCCACACCAGCTGAATTTTGATTTTTTCATTCAGACAAAAACCTTAAAGCTGGAGTGGAAGGGAACTTACATATTTAGGTGTCCAATACTGACTTGCTGTCCAAGAAAAAGGAAAGCTTCTGGTCAAAAGCAGTTGAAGATCAATCACCTGTGAATCTTTTGAAAAATCTCAGACCTAACTGTGTGAGTACAGTGTACTACACAGCTAGCCCCCTCTCCCAGATTCCTTAAATCAGTGTGGAATGACACCAGCTCAAGTAGCATGTGTGTAAATGGTAGAGCAAAGGGCAACTTATTAGCTGTCTTTGATAGCCATAAGATTTCTGCACCATTGTGTTACCTTAGTTCTGTAATATCTAATTATTTAAATCCTTCTGAATGTTTATCTTATAGTTTAAAGTGGATTTCATACTCTGCTAGGCACATACCTTAATGATAGATTGAAAATTAGAGAGGGTATTAAAGATCAGGCGTCTCCTAACTGGTCAAGGCTCTTTTTAGTTGCATCTGTGAGAGAATCACAAGTTATTTTTAAATAAAAAGCTGGGTTTCTTTTTTTTTCTTCCTATAAATTCTCCAAAGGAAGGAAGTCTTTACCAGAAGACTCCTCAGGTTGGTTTCCTTTTACTGGTGTAAGAGATGGTTTGCCTTGAAACTGATTCTAAACATCTCATCACTGCCTGCCCAGGCCCTCCTTCAGAGTAACCTCATCAGCCAGATTAAAATGTGAACAGTCTGAAAGATTCTTAAGAGTTTGGCACGTGATACACAGAGTGTTTCTTAGGACGTGGTTCCTTTAATGTCTGCTCTTCTGAACTGTCAGAGATGTGTCAATGCCATGGCTGCAATAACCCCATGCAGAGTCATAGACAGGGGTCGGTGTGGCTGGAGGATGCCCAGGCAGAGAGGGACTTGGGGGTGCTGGTTGATAGGAAGCTGAATATGAGCCAGCAGTGTGCCCAGGTGGCCAAGAATGCCAATGGCATCCTGGCCTGCATCAAGAATAGTGTTGCCAGTAGGACCAGGGAAGTTATTCTTCCTTTGTACTTGGCACTGGTCAGGCCACAGCTCGAGTACTGTGTCCAGTTCTGGGCCCCTCAGTTTAAGAAAGATGTTGAGTTGCTGGAATGTGTCCAGAGAAGGGCAACGAGGATGGTAAAGGGGCTGGAGCACAAGCCCTATGAGGAACGGCTGAGGGAGCTGGGGTTGTTCAGCCTGGAGAAGAGGAGGCTCAGGGGTGACCTTATTGCTGTCTATAACTACCTGAAAGGAGGCTGTAGTCAGGCGGGGGTCGGTCTCTCCTCTCAGGCTCCCAGTGACAGGACAAGAGGACACAGTCTTAGGCTGCATCAGGGGAGGTTTAGGTTGGATATCAGGAGGAACTTTTTCACAGTGAGAGTGATCCCCCACTGGAATGGGCTTCCCAAGGAGGTGGTGGAGTCACCGTCCCTGGATGTGTTTAAGGATAGGTTAGATGATGAACTTAGTGGTATGGTTTAGATGGTTTAAATGGTTTAGATGGTATAGATGTTAGACTGATGTTGGGTAGGTTGTTAACCTAGGTAAAGGTTGGACTTGATGATCTCGATGGTCTCTTCCAACCTTATTAATTCTGTGTGTAATTCTGTGTGTAAGGGAGCTCACCAATGTCAAGCACTTGGAAAATTAAAGAAAGAAAGGAGAGAAACCTTTCTGGCAGTAAGGAACTGAGGATCTGAGAAGACACAAAGTGTCTTTCTGCCATAAAAACTGAAAAATAAAAGTCTTTCACAGTAACCATGATTATTTATCCACAGTATTATACTTTAGTAATTTAAAACAAGAGTTGCTGTAAAATAAGCATATCCTTTGTAGCTACATCAGTAAATTTATCATGCAAGTGGCTGTCCCAGCCCAGGCTGCTGCAAATGAAGTGGTCTATCATGTTGCCAAACTCAAATGCAGTTTTTCAGAAGAACTAAAACAGCCTTAGGGTACAGGGCTGTTGCTGTGTTAGACCCATGCCTCTAAGCTTCATTCTCAGTGTAACGAAGTAGAACTTTGGAAATATTATTTTTAAGTTTAATTCTGCCTTGTGATACACACATGGCAGCACCATCTCTTGCAATATGAGAATGTATGCTTTTCAAGTGGCACTAACATCCTTTTACCACACCAGAGTAGCACTGTGGGATCAGAGCAAGCACCCTCAGAGGACTCCAGCTCATGCAACATGCCAGCACTGCATGGTTCACCTGCTGCATGGTCTCAGCCCTGTACAAATGGAGTCACATGAATTTCTGAAATTGATTTTCCAGAAGTGCTCGAACTTCACTGTCAGTGGAATAGGATAAAATGTATTGATATGTCAAAAAAAGAAACATTAAAGAAGCAGGGGCATCTTTATACCACTTCCTGCAAATTCTATATTTGGGCAAGGAACATTTTGTGAATATCAATAGATAACAATGTAATTGTATTCAAAGAAAATAAAAACAGCTGAAGTTTCTTAAACTATGTATTATTTTGGGGCAAAAAACTTTATCAAATGAATATAACTAGTATACCTTGCACAATAAGCTGCAAAAATTCAATGAAAGAGCACAAGCAATGAAAAAAAGGAAAGAAAAAAAATATTTAAAGTACTGGAACTTTGAGAAAAATGGCTATAGTGGGGTAAAACCTGTTTTCCAGCACATTGGTCACATGTCTTCTGAGAAATGTATCCAGCACTGTGGTCGCCAGCACAGGAAGGATGTCAGCCTGTTGGAGTAAGTCCAGAGGAGAGCCATCAAGTTGATAAGAAGGATGCAACACCTCTGCTATGAGGAAAGGCTGAGAGAATTGGGATTGTTCAGTCTGTAGATGAGAAGGCTTTGGGGCCTTCCAGTACCTAAAGAGAGCCTACAAGAAAGATGGAGAGAGTCTATTTACAAGGGCATGTAGTTACAGGACAAGGGGGAATGTGTTCAAACCGAAAGAGAGCAGTTTTAGATTAGATATTACGAAGAAATTCTTTACTGTGAGGGTGGTGAGGCACTGGAACAGACTGTCCAGAGAAGGTGAGGATTCCCCATTCCTGGAAGTGTTCCAGGCCAGTTCAGATGGAGCTCTGAGCAACCTGGCCTGGTGAAAGATGTCCATGACCATGGCAGGGAGGGTGTAAATAGAGGATCTTTAAGGTCCCTTCCAATCCAGCCATTCTATGATTCCATGACATATGAAAGTCTCTTCTGGACACCTCCAGTGATGGAAGTGATGCACCCTCACATGCTGCCCAGCCTTGTCTTCTCATGGGTGTGTGTGGTGGCGAGGTGACCAAAACTCACCTTGAAACCTTCCCTGTCCGGACAAGTATCCTGGTCTCCCCGTGTGTTTTTGGACAGCGGAGAGCGGCAGCCTCCTGAGGAGAGCGGCTGAAACTGTGACCCTCTGGAGGAGATCGCTCTGCCCGGGCTCAGCGCATCCGTGTGCCCGCCTGGACCAACCTCTCTGTCATTCCCCAGCTGGCCCAAGGAAAGAGTTTTTCCATCCCATACGAGCCGTACTGGCCCGTCGGGCCTTAGCAGGGGGAAACATCATCCCAGAGGCATTCCTTCGCCCTCCCTGGTCCTTCATTAAAGCGCCCCGTGTGCCTCCATGGCCCGTCCTCCCTGTCCCGTAGGAGAGCGATCCCGCCGGGACCGCGCCATCGGCGGGCGGCGCTTCCCCCGCGCGCCCCCTGCCGGCCCCGGGTCTGGGGGCGCCCGAGGGATCGGCCCTCCCGCCGCTCCTGCCCGGGCCCTGTTCATCCCGGGGCGGAGGAAGGGCAGGAGGCCCTGTACCTCCGCAGAGCGCTCTGCGGCGTTGGGGCGCCAAGCGCACCTCAGCGAGCCGCGGTGCTCGGCTGGAGGAGGTGAGGGTGCTGCGGACCACCAGAGCCCCCGACTTTCACACTGATCTCTTTCCATAGGCTTTTCTCGCAGGCATGTCTGTCTTTCCAGGACCGAGCCTCCGGATTACTAATCTTACTCGTGGTTTGAAGCGGGAAGGCTTTGCTTTCTCCCCGCAGATCCCGAGGATGCCCCGCGCATCTCTCGCCAGTGATGTGGCGGGAGCGGCTTCGCTGCCGCCGCGGTTGCCACGGCCAAGCCCCCCGCGGTTCTGTTCCTGCTCAGTCCCCTGCCCTGTTCTGCCTTGGCACGTTCACGGACGAGGGTGGTGCAGGCTGTTCACAACCGAGCCTGGTTGTTGCTCAAAACAGAAGAGCCACAGGGAAGGGACTGTGAGTTTACTGACACCTTCAGCTCCCAGCAAGCCCTGGAGGGACATCCTCAATGAACCGACCCTCCTGGGAGTTCTTCTGTCTGAGGATGAAGGCCCAGACAGTGGTTTTTGGGAAAGCTCTGTCACTGAGACTGCCGAGAAGTATGTTGGGAGCACATTACCCTTAGGACTCAGATAAGCAGAAGTAGGTGCAAAACTTTCAGATGCAGAATTGCACTGCTGAGACCACTGGCCATCAGTTGGAGTCACAGCAACAAGTTTTGCTTCTGGGTGACCCAGTTTCAGCAGAAGCATCAGAGGAATAGGATGCCTCCAGAGTTTCCATACATTTAACCACGTGTGGTATTTTGCTCTGTGCATGGGATTTGAAGGTAGGTTTTCTTTCAAATCTGATTGGAAAAAAAACCCCTGAATTTTATTCTTATTCATTGTGCTGGAATAAAAAGCTGTAAAAGGTTTCTGGGTTTCCAAAATTCACATGATAGAGGATGTTAACATAGAGCCATACAATCATTAAGGTAGGAAAAGACCTCTGAGGTCATGGAGTCCAGCATGTGACTATCCAGACTTTTGTTCAAAATTGACACCAACTCATTCCTCATCCTGTCCCAAGCCTCTGGCAAGGAAGCCAAAGGAGCAATTTCAGGGCCTTTTACCGATGCCAAATTATTGATCGTTTTTTACTCTAGTGGGCTGCATAAAAAAATGCTCAAATTGGACCTGGTCTAGTTGAAGATGCCCCTGCTTATTGCAGGGGTGTTGACTAGACAGCTTTTAAAGGTCCTTTCCAGCCTAAACTATTTTATGATTTCTTTTAAGGAAACCTGTCATGGATGGCCATTGCAAGTCAACAGTTCTGCAATTGCATCCTTCATCTAAAACACTTGACCAAATTATTTTGAGAGAAATCTTCCTTTTTTAACAATTTTGCTGAAGTCCTTATTACGAATTAAATTTCCTTTCAAGCCTTTCATGAGAGTAGAGGGTTTCTCAGTCAAGATCTAATCCTTTAGGATTTTACAAATTCCTTCTGCAGATGTCCCCAGTTATTTCTCTCAATAGCAGCCTTCCAGCCTTTCCATCTGAAGAAATACAATTTAGTCCATCAGAAACAGCTATACTGAAAAAAGAGGAAAAAGAATTCATGTAATAAAAGAAAAGTATTATTGCACAAGTGATCAGAAAAGACAATTTAAAGAACTAGCACAGACATCACAAATTACATGGACTTTTTCAAAATCTCATTGCCAGGTGATTAGTCCAAGAAAGCTGAATTAAGGTTAATAGAGTTTTTAAGCATATTTAATCTTTATGTTTATCTATTATAGGACAAGACCAAATTTCCCAACTAGTGTTAATTGGTTTCATTTTATGATGTCATCTAATAATTCTTTTTTCAGTGATAAATTGGCACAAAGGCAGCCTGTCCTAACACCACGTTGGTATCTGTGGCTACGTGCTTACTACTCACTTGTAATGGTATTAAATCACCCATCCTTGGTTCAGCTGTCCAGGTGTTGTCTGAGCAATGCAAACAATTTTCTGAGTGCTACACAGAATGCACCTCCCAATAGTTGTGTGTCTAGCATTGCACAGAGATTAAGTCACTTACCACAGGAGCTGGATAGCAGCATTTTTGCAGTTCCTAATCCAGACTTTGGTCACCAACACCAATAGACTGATATTAAAAATGTTTGTGATTTGTAAAAGCTTGAAAGCAGAAGCTTTTCCTATCCTGTCTATCCACTCTGCTCTACACTGTTTCTGCTCTAAAAGACAAAGAGCTCTTTTTCATTGGTTTTTTTTGCTTTTTTCTGTTTACTCATCAGCACTGAATTAATCAGAGAGAGCATTTGTAAAAGGCTGGTTAATGTGAACATCCTCTGTTGGCTTTCTAGTAACTGAACATGATTTCTAAGATTTTATGTAAACAAAGGATTAAACTTAAATCTTCCTGTTGCAGCATTATTCATCAGACTGCAGTGAATGGCCAGAGAAAGCTATTAGTTGGGAGTACATGGATACACTTTCTTAGGATGATGACGCTGATCATCTAAAATAAGATGTTTGCCATCAATTTACAAATCCCTGTAACTCCAGAAGTTAATTCCTGAGAGAGGCTTAGGCAGATGTATGGAGACAGGAACTGCCAAGGCTCATGTATACTACAAAATATTTTTTATACATGTTATACACATCTGCACTCTCAGATGTACCTGCTCTAAGCTCTCCGTATTTGGGTGCTAGGCACTCTGTCAGACATGAAATCATTGGCCAGATAAATTCTCTCCCTTTGTAACTTCTTATTTTTGTTTTCTGAATCAGAATCCCGAAAGTAAAAATGTCCATTCTCATTTTGTAAGTAGAAGACAGACTAAATTCTGCACAGGCAAAAACTGCATTTTCTGAAACTCCAACAAGATTTTTGTCTCTAATCTTCCTTGTCTTTACTGATCCTATATCTCCTCATTCTCTGTTTCTGCTTTTCAGTTCTTTGTTCACGTTTTCCTTCCTCTCTCATAGTTTTGTCCTCCATGACTCATCCAAGTTTCTTCTTCTTTAGCCTTCATGACTTTTTTAAATGGTTCTTCTGTTCTTTGTTGCTCTTCTACTATGCCTTCTGTGATTTGTCCTTCGCTCTTCACATGCTTGTGTGTTCTTCTGTCTCACTCTTGATCTCCAGTATGCTCTGACCATTTAGACAAGAATAAATCTTTTATTTCTTAAGGCATCATAGCGGACATTACAATAAGGTTAATTTAAAAAGAATTGGAGTTCCTTGCCAGATTTTTTAGAAACAACATGATTTTTAAATAGGAATAATTCAGGTAGTATGGACTTCCAATAGTTTTCTTCAAACTGTTTTTTTTAGTGTAAAACAAGAAGTTTTGAGAGCATGTTCTTAGGCAGTTATATTGCACATGATTGCTTAGCCTTTTTAGACTGAAATTAAAGTGCAATTCTGCAGGATGCTGTGTACTTTCCTAAATTCCCTTTGACTTCCATGATCAGACTTCTATAAGACTCACTTTTCAGGCTAAAAGCCTAAATTGTCTTTGCAATCTCAGGTTAGTTCTAGGTATATCTACTCTAGAGTACTGTGTATTTGCTGCCACAAATATGAAGTTTCAGTAGTAGAACAGATTTTCTGAAGCACTGCTGGGCCTCTGAAAGGTAAGAAATGCTTTTTTTCAGAAACGAGCTTTTCTGACTATTAATAACAACTTTTATGTGACAGCTGCTTAAATGTTGATGTCAAAACTTGTGAAATTTGTGAACCAAACTTCTCCTGGCATAGAATGCAGGTAGTACCAACTCTTTCTTCAAATGGATTGATGACCAGCTCTTCAAAAGGAAGAGCAGCACCTGACAGCAGCTTCTGAGACATAAACTGAGCACAGCAACTAGCTGCCAACAATTTTGGTGAATGTCAATTTTGAACATCACCAGGACCCTTTGGGAATTTTGGACTACTAACGCACCAAGCAATGTTTACTATGTACAGCTGCAAAATGTAAATCCCAGAATTCCTGTTATCACTGTAAATGAAGATATTTATAGAGAGATGTTCTGGTGGATACAAACATTTCTGAGAAACAGCAGAAACAAGATAAGATATTAATGCTCTTGCAACTAATCACAGTGGTAGATTCACAGGGTATGCTTTCATGGTCTGCAATCTCAGAAAGATAGGATGAACTGGTATGTGCTGAGAACCTTCCGGCTGGAGGGGTATCATGCCAGTCAATTGGAAACTCTTACATTAAAAGGTACGGTTACTTCAACAATCCCATTTTATTCCTACCATAGGTTAAAACATTTAAAGCTACATTTAGCCAGGGCAAATATTGTGTGTAATGCAGGCCATGAACTCTCTGCAGACTAGTGCAGTTCTATAACAGTGTTATTAAAAAAAGAGTCTTTAGGTGCCTTATGGTAAAGGGATCATTGATGCAGCATTTTATTGCAATAGGCAAAATTCAATTAAATGAACAAAAAATTTACACAGCTCTGGAAAACAGAAGTCCAACCTGGGCGGAAGGTCACTTTAGCAATAACATTCAGCAGCAGCACTGAAGGGAACTCAGGTACCTGGGTGAGACATAGGAGTTTTTCAAAGTTAGCTAATAAAAAATAATTCTTTGGGCAAAAATAATCTGTCACATAGTTTATTTCCATTTTCCTGAATTCAGACAGCAAAGGATGAATGTCATTGAAAAGTCACAGCTGAACCCAGAGAGCTCCTTGAGCAGATGAGGTCACTGCTTTGCTATGTTTATGCTCTAGCCCTGCCTCACATTTCTCACAGGCATCTGAAGCTTGTTTTATCAGAAGGAGCCTTGGCATCCAGCACAATGGCATGTTTATGTTAAAAAGAAAGGGTCCCACTCACTAGGGGCAGGACGGGGGATCCTGGTAGGAGTGGCAGGAGTGGCTTCCTGTGCCCCAGGCTGGCGTGGGGAGAGGGGGAAATGAGACTCTGAGGCTCACTCTGCAGAACAGAAACTGCAACTCAAGAGGATTAACACACACAAAGCAGTGATCATTTTCCACATCCCCCCAGCTAGGAAAAAGCTGCTATGTGGATTTTGAGTACAGCCCTTATAATTATTTCTTGGAGGAAAGTGTGTAGACTTTTCCTAGTGCATCCAGCTAGTGAAATACTCTGAACAATCAAGTTTCCAGGGGTAATGTCTTTCTTGAGCCTAAATCTGTGACAGACCTTTATTCAAAAGTCCCTGGAGACTCCACAGTGACCACTCAAGTTTCCCATTTCCCACCTGAGAACCTGAGAAGTGCTGAAGGAGATGACAAATGTTGGTAAGCTGTGCTTGGAGGTGACATCCAGTCACAGGAGGTGACACCCAGCATCCAGCCCAATATACCTGATATTAACCTGCTGCAGTTTGTACCAAACAAGGTACACCTCTGAGAACTGCCACGGCCATGGCATAGGCAAATGCAGCCAGGAAGGATACACCGGGGTAGGAGGGAAGTACAGCAAATGGTCTTACTGCCTGGCCTGAGCAGCAGAGTGGAGTTCATCACACATGGCTGCTGCTGGCACTCAGTCAGTGGGGCTCCTGATGTCCACAGTGCTGCAAAAGGATGTAGTTCTCATCTGAGTCATTGCCAAAGCCGGAGTGCTTAGATGTGGGGATAGTGGGGCCCTTCTCTGTTGTTTTGCAGTGTCGCCTTCTCTATCATCTGTCCCTTTTTTCACCTGATTTTCTTCATTTTGGCTTCTCTTAGAAACACATGGTTCCTGCTGTCATTTATCTTTTCCCCCCACATTTGACAAAATTGTGTGTTAATTAAATATTTATTATCATGATATTCGTTGGCATTAATATATTTTATTTTTAGAACATCCTACAATCTGCTTCTTTTTCTCTTTCATTGCCTCTCTTTTTTCCTTCTTTTCCCTTGCAATACTAGTTTTCCCCCCTTTGCCTTGTATGACACCATTCCTCTTCTTCCTCTGCTCTGTTAGTAACAGCAAGGCAGCATCACACACCCCTGGGACCTCTGCATGCCTGATTCTGGCTTCAGAGTGCAAACAAAACCTAGTATTCAGCAGTTCTATTTTAGTGCCTTCTGTGGCTTCCATCATACTAGTTTTTATTGTATTTACTCACTATAACTTTTATAAGTTGTTACTATCTTTATGTTACAAATGGACAGATGTCATGCAGAACAATTACATGTCAGACCTTACACATATTTGGAATACTAAAGCTCAGATGTGAGTTCCACTGAAATCAATTACTCTGAAAGTTGCATACAGACATATTAAGCTTTTCAGTAGTACTTCTGAAAGTCCAGTAAGTGGGTGGCCACAACATTATAAGGATAAATGACTAGGAATCTGGCTTTAAATTATTTCAAATTCCCCTCAAGATCTAGTTGGGGTTTTTTTGGTCAGAGATAGCTCTGGGTATTACATAATTCTTTTAGAGGTAGATTAAACATCTCCATGCTAGCGAGTTTTATTCCCATCCCTTCAAACTACTCAGCAATAACACTGACCTCTTCTCCCTAAGCTATGAATGCTTCATTTCCAATTCTGTAGCCTTCAAGTTTTTTTAAGCACTTCTGTTGTTCAAGGGATTTTTCCCCCCTTGGTTTCAGTCAGCTGTGATACACATACATAGTGGGCACCATGCCTCTAGTTTTCAGTTTCTCGCATGCTATCTCTCCTGCTTGCAATCTTTCCTGAGGGCAGGTGGGGCAAGCTGGATAGGCAGGTACAAATTGTTCTCATCAGCTGATCTCAGTTTCCTGGTAATATTTGGCAATGTTAATTCAAAGCAAGATCTATTTTATTATTTTTCCCTTTTTATACCATAATGGGCTTGCATATTCAGCTGCTGAGAAATCAGCCTGCACATGCAGTAATCTTGGACAGTCAGAATGTATATGCTCCTTCAAAATATCATTCTGTAAATTAACATCACACTTGGTTTTTCCTACATATAACCAAGAAAAAGGGGGTGACGTGACACTTTGTGGACTGAATGTTAACAGTGCATGTTGTGCTCCATTCCTTGAGCTTGTATTTATTGGTTTTATGATTCTGAGATTCACTTACATTTTCTTGTCTTGCCTATAGTTGGTTTTGACACAGTAATTGAGAGCCAACACACTCCAACACACTACGCTAATTATTGAACTCTCTCAGGCAAGGGAAACAGAGTAAATGATTTGAGCAGTGAAAAGGGAAATAGGTTGGTTGAAAAATATGTTTTTATGAGCCGATACTGGATTTGACAATACAGATGTTGGCAAGAAAGAAAGGAATCCTGGTTCAGTTTTGGAAAGGTGTATTTTCCACAGAAAACATGTTTTTTCTGGGAACCTTTAATTTAATGTACATTGGTTTCCTATTTTAAGAAAGCAATTTGCTGTTTACATTATGCCAACCAGACTTACATTTTTTTAAGCAAAAACTCTTTGTCCTAACTATTTAATGACCTAAAGAGCAGGAAATTGGCTGCGACATTTCACTTTTTCCATTCTAAAGGGAAAATGGTCCAAGGTTTAAAAATATCTCTGAAAAACACCCTCCTTCTCATCATTGTAATATACCATAAGCCATATAACAAAGACATTTCTTTCTGAGCCTAGCATTGCTTTTAATCAGCTAAATTGGCAATTAAGACTGCCTTCATATAAAACTGCTGACTCAAATGAAAATTCTGTTTACTGACTTAACTAATTTGATGACCTATTCTGCAGTACAGTTTCTCCAGTTCATCCCTCTTTCTTTACCTTGTGAAAAAATCTTGGTTTTAACAACCTGAACACAAATGACATTGGTCCGAATTGCATATTCGTCCAGGGGGAAAATCTCAGCAGGTTTTGTGCTGTGGGGCTGTTTTGCTGTTGTGCACTGTTCAGCTCCATTTGCACATCCATCCTAGAGGAATACTACACATTTGTTCATACATTTTTTGGCCTGTGGCCAAATGGACAGGTGAGGTACTTGATACATGTGAATAAGTTTAACGAAATATATCCTGTGGCAGATTAATGCCAAGGTGTATGTTATGGAGATCAAAGATTGTTGTGCCTAGATACTCAGCAGAACTCAAAGGGAGTCTTGGTATTCAGATCATTGCCCCAGCAGTGAATTGAGACATGTGAGTGAATCACAAGGTACTTGTTTATTGTCAACTCAGAAAAAATAAAGTGAGACTGGCTTATGTGTAGACTGAGGCCAGTGTGGAGACATTCCTAGACAGGGTGGAGCCCACAAGGAGTGGTGCTGTCACTGGGAAGGCAGCAGGTCCCAGTCTGCACTGAGGCTGGAGACGGGCTTCGTGATACGATCTCTTCAGTGGTGAAATTTGCTTAAGAGGTTTTTGCCCCTTATCTCTCTGCCTCAAAGCTCTGACCACTCACTCCGGTCTGCATTACAGCTTGCTATCTGCCCTCAACTGTGCTGCTACAAATGATTGTGGGGCCAGGCTATAAAATAGGTCCCTAAAGCAATTTAGGTTAAAAATAGCCTTCCAAAATGGTTTTGCATTTTTGAGTTTCAAACCAAAATTATTTCAGCTGCCTGATTTTACAGACAACCCTAAAAATACCTGTACAAGCACAGCTGACATGGTTACAAACTGACCTACTGAAAGGTAACTTAGCTTCTCAAATTCTAAAACAAATATGTCATGAAAATATGCACAAAGAAACTCAGCCTCCTTGTTGGTGAAGTAAAAGCAAAGGGACTTTTCTTTCCTCCAATATCAAAATTGTAATGAACACAAACATTGTCTAAATTTTAATGAATCACACAGCCCTGAGGCATCAAGGTCAGACCAACTCGATTTTTTTATATCAGTGGAAGTTTTGCCTCTCCCTTGTTCTAAACTAAGATTAGCCTAGAGAAAAGGAGGCTCATGGATGGCCTTATCTCTCTCTACAACTACCTGAAAAAAGGTTGTAGCCAGGTGGAGGCTGATCCCTTCTCCCAGGTAATGACCGACAGGACTAGAGGACCTGGCCTCAAACTGCGCCAGGGGAAGTTCAGACTGGACATCATGAGGAATTTCTTCACTGAAGAGATTGTCAGGCATTGGAATGGGCTGCCCTGGAAGGTGGCGGATTCACTACCCTTGGAGGCATTCAAGAAACAACTGGGCGTGACACTTAGTGCCATGATCTAGTTGACAAGGTGATGGTCAGTGAAAGGTTGGACTCAATGATTTCAGAGGTCTTTTCCAACCTAAAAGTTCTGATTCTGCAGATTTTTTTTTTCCTATCTTTTCTTCAGGGAAGGAGTAGGAGATTTAATATAGGGAGGTATTTGACCATAGATTATGTTTTACAATACATCAACATATTATCTGGACCATGTTATTATCAACAGTCTGTGAAAGGATGCCAAGAGTCCCATCTAGACCACCCTTCTGTCCTGAGATGGGCTGTCTCATACCTACAGTCTTCATGGCATTATTTGTCTAAACTTTTTTTTGACAAAACTTTATTTTGAAACCTACACAACTCCTTAGGTAATCTATTCCAGTGTTTAGCTGTGGAATTTTCTCACCATCTAGCCTGTGCTTGATACACCACCACTGTTTCACAGCGACATATAAGGACATATGAATATAATCGCTGCTGGGAATATCAGTGGCAGCAACACAGAAACTTGGCATGTATATGATTTTGTTTGATCCTTTTTTTTTTTTAAGCTAAGAAGAATAAATTGAACCAATAACTTAGTGAATATAGCTAAGACGAACAGTTGGGATTGTTGATATTTCTTTGCATATGTTAACTCAACTAGACTTGAAGAATCAGTAATTTTCTGTTAAAGTTCTAATTCCTTGCCAGGGAATATTGGTAGTATACTAGTGTGGGAAAATGCTGGTGGAAACACATGGGTAGATCTTTTTTTCCTTACAACCAAAATATAATCTAATCTAATATTATTGTAGGCCCTGTGGGAAGAGATAACAGTTCTATTTGCACCTTTAAAACACCTTCCAGCATTGTGAAGGATGTACATTAGAAATCAAACTGGAAACAATATATAATAAACAGGCTATTAAACTGTCTTCATTGCAACACCCCTTGAAAGTGCTTTAGAGCATTGTAAACAGTCAAAAAATAAATCCTTGAAGCAATGAAAAAATTACCAATCATGAGATAAGCTGCTGTTTCAGAAGAGATTGGAGAGGAAATGAGAGTGCTGTGGAGTTTCTATTTAGTCAGTCAGTAGAGTAAAGTCAGGACCATGTGGAAGATGTGTAGGAAAAATTGGAATGCTAGGACAAGCTGGGGTTGTAACAGCTACCAGCAAAACAACCTCGTTGTGGGCATTTTACTTGGTCTTGCAATGTATAAGAATTATTACTTTTTTCTTAGATTTTCTTTTTTTCTTTCTCTGACTCCATGAGTATTTTAAAAATGGAGGAAAATTAAAAGAGTAAAACTAGATTACTTAGATTCCTGTAGCATTTCTTTAAAAGTGTAATAACATTTTAAGAGCCTCTTCCAAGAGATCATCAGTTTGTCAACTTTGTTTGCACATTCCTCCAACTTGCGAAAATTTTTGTTCTAATTGTCCTTATCGTAGCATTTGGGACATTCCACTTTTTGTTTTGCTTAGGTAAAGTTTGGTCTGATCTGCCAGAGTTAGCAGCTTTGGTTATTATGGCCACTAGAGCGAGTTAAGAGAAACAGGTTTTAAGAGAGCACTGGAAAAAAGCTAAGATTACTTAAAAAGCGTAGGATAGTTACCACCACTGTTACCTTTCTGACGAGGTGTAATGTGGGAGGCAGGAGAGGTTTTCTCTCTTTGTTTTTTTATCTTGGGGCTAGGTGGCAGTTTCTTTACGGCTGGTGGCTTCACTGGCCTGTGGAATGCAGTCAGAATGGGGTGGGGGGAGTCACCAGGTCGGCAGGACATTCGAAGCATCTCTATTTCGGACAAAGGGTGTCTTTGTCTCTACATTGCTTCGAGCCTAAAGTGACTAGTTTACATATAGATGTCTGTATCAGATGAATCATACCCTGAAAGCTACACTGAATATTCCTGGTTACTGAGTGCACCAATTTTGACATCAGTTTTGTAATAACTTGTACAAGTTGTTTCTGTCTTTCCCCATACCTTTGGATGCAGTGAAGTGTCTGATGAAGAAGCAAACACTTGCAGACTTTTTGGCTCTGCCTGAGTTAGGAGCTAAGAGCTCACCTTCCCCACAGGCAAACATGTTGCAACATAAAATGCAAATAGCTTGAAAGAAAAACAGAAGCAACAAAGACACAGCACTTTATGTGCCCTAGAGGAAGAGGAGAAATTGGCAAAACATTTTTAAGACAATTCCGGGAAGAGTCATTTGACATAATCTTGATGACACTCATATTATTGGTTTTAAAAGCCTTGACTTGTCAAAAAACGTACTTTGTTACAGCTGTAATTAAATAATGGACAAAATAGCTTAGTACCAAGAAGGAAACAAATTCACATTTAATATGCGTTATTTCGCATTTTTCTAACAAGACAAGTCATTCAGAGTCAGCTCTTTGAGCATGGTTAATACCTTACACAAAAATATAAACCAATAATATTTGTATATACAAAAGAAGACAACTGGCAAAATTTAGTCACAGTTGGTACTCAACAGCAATTATCTCAAAGATGAACTTCTAGTCATATGTGACAATTAAGATGGTAACTCTACTGGTTCATATAAGAAAATAGTTAGGCTACTATGAAATAGCTAGGCTACTACAGAATAAAATAAAATTCTGTAGTTCCTTAAATATACAACCACTTGTGCTGCAGTCCTTATCTCTCGACTATGCCCTTGTTCTGAAATAGCACAGGGGGATTTGTCCTGTCAGGATTTTGTGATAGTGTTTGTGGTCACCGGAAATCTGTATGAGAGAGAAAATGTCCCACTTAGCAGCAGGAGGATGACAGCCACAATCCCAACAGGAATTGCAGCGCCAGCTTCCTGCGCCACTGGACTGGAGGGCATGTAGTAAGATGGAGGAAAAGTGATGCTTTGGTTGTGCATTACAGAATAGAAATTCCAGCTCACAGGAATCAGGATGCACAGACCAGCAAATAGGTAGAAGAAGCCACCCATCAGGAAAAAAGGGGTAATGAGAGTTTTGTGAGTGATTCCCATATACACATTTCTCAGAGCAAATATTGTAGCAGCCAGTCCCAGCAAGCCCATGAACATGGCAATCAACATGAGACCCTGAGCAGCATAAATTTCGTGGGGAATGAAGGAGTCATAGCCATTGAATTTATGGCAGAACTGTTCTCTATAGCCAGGCGAGACATGAAGGTAACTGACGAAGCAGACTTTCCAAATGCCCACCCAGGCAATGCCAGAGGAAATGATGGTGGTGTTGTCCACATGCCACACTCTCCATTCCACAGTTCCCGTTGAAACGGTGCACAGGATCCAGCCTACCGTACCCAGAGCAAAGGCAGCCAGCTGGAGGTGTGAGGCACTGACCAGGGAGCTCATCCTCTGGAGGTCTTCTGCTCTTTTGCTTGCACGGTTGCCATGTGAAGAGAGAGAGACACTGGAAGGAGACGAAAAATAAAATTACAAAGGTGATTATTATTTGGGTGAATAGGTGAATCTGTCAGTGAAAAAAAAAAAACAACAATCAGGAGTGTGTGTGTGTGTGTGTGTGTGTGTAGAGGGAGGATGGTAGTCATCTTTTCCCAACTGTAATGAACTGATGAAATTTAATATCCATGGACAAATAACATATTTATTTTAATTCTGTGTATGTCATATCACATGGAGAAGAAAGGGTCGCTGATTAGCTCCCCTTACAATCTCTTTTATGTTGACAAAAAGAAAATGCATGTATTTTTTCCAAGTTATTTTCTTCTTCATTAATTAACCATTATGTATCCTTATACACATATAAAGGTATCAGAAGCCTAGAGTTACTGACTAGCAGAAACTAAAACAGAGAAAATCCTCAGGTCCCTGCCTGTTGCAAGAGATCCACAGAACCCATGCTCCTCTCTCCTGGCAGCTGTGATTTTGATGCAGCAGCCCAATCTTTAGCTTCTGTGTTGCCCTTATCAGAAGTTCCTGGGACCAGTGTTATACAGAAAACACTGCAGTTCAAAGGCATGAGCCAATCCAGGCCATAAAGTCTAAGATTGACTGAACTTTGACCGCTTTTAGATTATTTAACCATTTATGCAGTAGCAGAAACACTTTAATTAAACAGAAACATAACACTCTTTGCAGGGGTTGGAGTCTGGATGTGCTGCCATTGCTTTCCCATCCTCAAACTTTAGCCAAGATTTCTTTAGTGTTTTACCTTTGCAAATCCCACTAGTTCATTAATTGCTCAGCTTCCCCA
Organism: Serilophus lunatus; assembly: GCA_013399895.1. Classification (NCBI taxonomy): domain Eukaryota; kingdom Metazoa; phylum Chordata; class Aves; order Passeriformes; family Eurylaimidae; genus Serilophus; species Serilophus lunatus. Next base: position 499,992 of record VXBA01005851.1, on the reverse strand, counting down.
GTTTGAATCATCGTAAGACAGTGGTGGAAAACATTTTAGTCATTTAGTCTAGCAAAAGATTTAAGGCTTGCTTGCTGACTGTACATTCTGAGTACAAATTAGGCATTTATTCTATTGTAAGAAAAAAAAACCCCAACCTATTAATTTCCCACATCTTTTGCATAACCTTCTGGATAATTATATGAATCATCTGTGATCAGAGAAGACATGGCCTCGAATGTATAATGTAGATCTGAAAGGTTCTAGGAGTCTGTATATTTTACAAGTTATTTAAAACACCTTTTCTCCTGGTCCTATTTCGTTCAAGGCTGAAGAAATATTGTACGAGGTCAGCTCTAGTAAAAAGATAGATCTGCGACAATGTTTTGTTACTACAGCAACAACTTTTCTATTTTTTGATGTTAAGCTAAACAGATTTAGTTGGTGATACAATGTAGTTGGCAAAAATCAATCTGTGTAAATCTTTAATGAAAAATACCTTCACAACAATATGGCCATTTTCTCACACCATTGTCCATTACATCCTTCCTTAAACCCTGAAACTGAAGTTAGTGATAAGAGGATGGGGCAGAGTGATTTTTGATGCCAGCCAAACGCAGAAACATCTGAAATTTTATCATTTTGCCCTCTCAATTAATTTATGTATCTCCAACAGGACTGATTTCCTGTGGGACATGTTAATCTCCATTATTACAAGTGTACATTTAATCCTCTCTGGCCTGGAGGAAATTGCTCCAGAAGTGTCTCCTGTATTTTTATCTGCTTAAATTGAAACCAATTTATAAATACTTTTTCAATTTGCTGTGTTATTTACCAAGTGATTATAAACACTCCTTTCTAATTAACTGTTATTTCCAGGCACAGAGCACAGTAGCCCCACAGGATATTATGAATGGTTCTCTTTCTGTCCCAGTCCCACATCAAAATCTTTTCTGTTTTTCATCAGCATCTTTTCTGTTCGTGTCTAGTGGTGGGCAGGTAGCAGACAGAAAAGAGCACAAGCCAAGAACCCTATTCTGACTTCCTTTGCTTCTGTTGGAATCAGGTGAGCACACAGAAGCTGAGCCTGAACGATATGAAAATACCATTTTGTGCAGAGTTTGTAATACTTCTCGTGTACATCATGAAGATTCATTTAAACAACTTGTTCATATCAAGGTCATAAAAGATAGGTCAGCAGTGAACCTCTGTCCCAGAAAGTTTTTCAGACTGCTATCAGTATATAACTTCATTGATTGAATGTACCCGCCTGCCTTCTCATAGAATTAAATGAGGCTGTGTGTGTGATTCTGAGCTCCCTATCAAACCTTCACATGCTAAAATACTTAGAATCATGTCCAGAATTTTATTATAAAATTAAAAAAATAAAGTTCTTTCTTCCTTTAATATTCACAAAAACTCCCACAGAACAAGCTTACATGCAGGATAAAAGGATTCAAGGTTTTACAAAAGGACTGAAAACACTGGAGAATAACCAGCCAACAAAGATGGGCTTTAGGTGAGTTATCAAATGTCTAGACGCATAAAAATATTGCTTATGTAGGAAATGATTCATTTTGGCTCATTTCTCCACACCCTGCCCACAGGGGCTTATTTGAGCTAGCCTGGTATCATTGACTTAGAGAAAAAAAAGATTCAAAAGAAGTAGTTTTGAGATCAATTATGAAATTGAATTACAGGTCTTATACTTGCCTGTTTTGGAAAATCAAACAGAAGCCTATACTTTGTACCTCCTGATATTAAGATTCAGCGGGAAAATAAGAAACAAAATATCGAGGTAAAATAGTTACAGGATTTTTGTTGTCATATGAAAACATGTCAAAATTAAAACAAGGATCTAGTTCCTGGTTACAGTCTCTATCACTGTTAATAAACACGCTATAGTTTTTGCTGGTATCATCAAAAGAGAACAGATACATATCACTTGCCAGAAGCACCGATTTTAAAGGAAACTTCTGGGCAAAGAGCATCAGAGAAAATCGTTTTCTCCCAAGTATAGCAAGATACGTTGTTTTTTCAGGGCAGCTGTGTCAAATATTTCCAAAACAGACATTTATTTCTCTTGCAGATGCCAAGTAAAACCGGGAGCGAGCTGCAGAGGGCGTCTCCCTCCAGGATTTCACCCATCCCAGCGGCTCCTTCCTCAAAGACGGAGGGAGGGAGGAAGGGAGGGAGGAAGGCAGGCCGGCAGGAAGGAAGAAAGGAGGGCAACAAGACCCTGGGCATAGCTGGGGTTAACAGCAGCACCTGAGTCAGGGCTTTGTCAGGTCCCTTTGAAGCCGTGGACAAGCTTTTTGTCTCAGCTGGACTCTGATAAAGGTCACACCTTGAGGGTGATTCTGCACGAGTTTCCATGCTCAGGAGGTGAGTTATGCTGGTACTTATCTTGGCTGAAACACCAGCAGTGCCATTCCTCTAGATTTCAAAGAGGCACCCTTTTTGCCAAGGAAGAATTTGAGCTGTTACCAAATTGTCATCCACAAAAAAAGTCCAAAACCCAATTAAATTAAATTAAACCTTTTGATCCCTGTGCAAATACTCTTTCTAAACTACTGAAATAAAAAAGGTGGAAGTTCAGTCCCTGCATGTTTAGAGCTGTATTGGATAAAATACAGTATGAAACACATGTCATGTCAGTCAGTGCTAATAGAGACAGCAGTGGCATAATCTGTTGGCTGGTTTCATGCTTTGGTAATTCTATAAATATTTTGAATTAATTTAATTAGTGTAGTAAGATTACCTATATGGTTGGAATAATACAATGATGTAACACTATCACTATATGAAATATCCTAAGGCAAATGAACTCATATTCAGTCAGATACAGGAGGTTTTCTGAGTAATTAGTTGTTGTCTCTGCCATATGGTTCTTAATTCAGAAGCTCACTCAGAACTGCCGACTTCAACATTCCAAATTTGCACACCAGCTACTTCATGAGGTGGAGTCAGCCTACAAAGGCAATCTTTACAAGAGGAACAAGCTAGGTGTGTGTGGTGTCTTTGTCAGTGGAAGAACAGCATGAGTGAAAATCCTTTTAACCCAAAGAAGTGAAAAAACTTTTGAAAGTTGGCTACATTGCCATCTCTTAGTGTCCCGTGATTTCATCCACATGTTCATTTAAAATCAATTCAGTCCAATCCAATAAGTACTCTAGCAGCTTCTGGAGACAATCTTTGGAAAGTGTACAAACAATAGCTAAAAAAAGAAGAGCTGCTAATACAGGCTTTTCACTTAATAGTCATTTTCTCTCTGAATACATCTTTCATTTCCTTCATTTGGAAAGGCTTTCCTTTGTAGATGCATTTTTTAACTAAATATCCTACCAGAATAAAAGCAAAACAGAATAATAGATTAGTTTGGTTTGGAAGGGACCTTAAAGATCATCTAGGTCCAGCTGCCTGCCATGGGCAGGGACACCTCTCACTAGACCAGGTTGCTCAAAGTCTAATCCAACATGGCCTTGAACACTTCTAGGGATGGGGAGTCCACAGTTTCTCTGTGCAATCTGTTCCAATGCCTCACTGCTCTCACAGTAAAGAATTTCTTCCTAACATACAATCTAAACCTACCTTCTTTCAGTTTGAAGCCATTTCTCCTTGTCTTATCATTAGAGTTCCTGATGAAGACTTCCTCTTTGGCTTTTCTGTAGGCCCCCTTCAGATACTGGAAGGTTATAATGAGTTCTCTGTATAATATTCTCTTCTCCGAGTTGAACAGCCCCAACTTCCTCAGCCTGTCTTCATAGGGGAATGTATATTAAAAGCAAACTTGCTATCATTCAATGCAAATTTGCACAGAGAAACATACGCTACCAGTAAAAATGATGCATGCTGGTGTATTCATCCAAAGATAGAAACTTGGAGGATTCTTTTGTATTGACTGTTTATTTTTATTTAAATTAAGAACTGCACAGCGAGTAACTGTTTATAAAAAGTGTATTGAGCCACTGCACATATACTTCAGGGACAGAATGAGACATGACTTTCCCCTTCTTAGCTACAAGAAACAGATGAGAATGCCCAAGAGCCATGTTGGCTTTCCTGCAGCTGCAAGATTCCTTCTAGGAGAAAAAAAAATGGAAGCAAGCTGCTCTCTCAACTGCCAGGTGGTGTCATAGACAGGGATTGGGGTTATCTGTGCATCAGGCTTACCTTTAAAAAGACCATGAAATGCTGAATTTGAATAGGTAAAGGGCACAGTCCCACCTCCTGATGTTCTCAGCAGCAGGAACAAACAGAAATGGAGCTAGACTTAAAAATTTTGTCGACACTTCTTTTACTTCTAGCATTTGTTAGTGACAAAACCCTGGGGCTATGCTATCAGTTCTCAGGGCAGGGAAGTGTGAGATGGAGCTGGGTCTTGCCATGAATTTGTGGAAGCCTTAAAAAAACTGCAAGATCCTTGATGTGATACTCAAAACCTGTATTAATGCCCTCGACCCTTGCGTGTAGATGTGTCTGGAAGAGAAATTCAGAAATGTTTTTTATCCCTCTGACTTCCCTGTTTGCACCACAGTTCTGTTTGAAGTGTGGCTTTATGTCTAAGGCTATCTAGTTGCTGTGGTCCTGCCAGCACTGGCTGCTATATCAGTCTATTTCCAGCTTCTTCAAAAGATTTAAACAAACACTCAGGGTGGCAATTCTTTTGTTCCTATTTTCCTAGAAAGTCAGCTGTATTCATGGCCCATTTCTTGAATACATTCTCCCTGACATTTGTGAAGTCTTGAACACTGATATCTTATGTTTCGTTTCCAGCTGTCACTAACATACTTTCGTCAATTTGAAAAAGAGAAACTAATAGAGATAGCAATTACTGGAAAAGTAATGGTAAGGTATTCCCAGATTTAACATGCCTTATGTACTTGCTTCTTCCAAATATCAAAATCCAGTGTTATGAATTCTGCTGCTTCCATTTATTCATTTTATTTCAAAACAAGCAAACTAAAGCAATCTTCATTTGTGTTCCACCAAGTAGAAATACATTGAAAACTAGCTGTGTAAAAGTTCATTGCTTATTTCAGGAAAATATTTTTATTTGCTCTGACCAGTAGGATGAAGAGAAACCAATAATTTCTGTATATTCCTCACTGTTTTTTCAGGCCCTAATTTACTTTTCTGGGGCTGAGCTCACCTTGAGCTCTTGCTACCTAAGAAAATGTTGCAGGTTCATAGGCAAAGATGGCAGTGGTCTTGACTCAGGACTCAGATGACCTCATATTATCAGAGTTTCTACTGACTATTTTGCCTCTGCCTTGAAGGGAACTCCATTTAGAACAAAAGTAGAACAGTTTACGGACATTTCAGGAACGACAGCCCCTTAAAACCAAAGCAGATACCCCGACTGTATTGAGATGGGATCTTTTCAGGAAGCTGCAGAAAGCAGAGAGAGCCCAAAAGCTTGTCTACTCTTTCGGCCTGGCACAGAGAAAAGAGTGCCAAGGGGTCAGCAACGTAACTAGGGCAACCACATCCAGGTCTCAGAGAGCTTACACGTGGCTGGGAAGACGAGGGCACTCAATGCACGCTTGGGACATGGGAAGGTGTCACTCAAGAGGAGACACCTTCCACCCAAAAGAATGGGAACTAATGCTTCCTGGAGCCTGTGGGAGAAATTAAGAGCTCCTGAGCACCCGGAGTGTCAGCCTGGACGTGCTGCTCAGGCTCTTGGTCCGGAGGAAGGAGCATCTCCTGAGCCGACAGCGCGTAAGGAGCTGCCTGCCGAGGCGGGAATGGGAGAGCACACAACCTGCAGGCAGCAACCTGCTCGTGAGATTTTCCCCATAGACAGTGGGCGCAGGTGGTTGAAAGGAAAACTTTTTAGAAGGATTGGAGACAATACTTGTTTCTCTGTAAATTATAGCATAGCTAGAATAAAATACACTAAAAAATGTTCCAACAGAAGAGTGAAGTCTGAGTGTCTCTGTTTGCAACAAATCTGCCTGTCAAAAGACAGTTTTGCTTTAGGAATTCTACTGGTACTCGTAACCATCTTAAAGAGAAAGTTCATGACAAACTCTTCCTGTATAAAATATGCACAAAATTATTTTTCCCAGCCCATGTAAACAGGAGTTAATTTATTTCCACTTATTTCATGTTTTAAGCAAATATTTTTGCTTTAGGTATTGCCAGGCACCACGTGCATTTTGAAATTAACATTCAAGTCCTGCTTTTGTGAAGTTTTATAGCCTAGATGTAGTTTTATTGGACTGTACTAGACATAGTTTACTAACCAAGTCCTTTTTTTAATGTAAGTCTTGCAAGAGAGAGTTTAAAAAAAGCCCCAACAGCACAGTATTTACAACAGTCTCTTCTTAGCAATATCCCTATGATTTAATGCTTGAAAACTTAATTCTTCAATTCCCAGTTGGGAAAGTTTTCTTATAGGAAACAAATAAATATTTAAATCTCTCCCCATCTGTTCTGTATCAGCACTTCATAAAATAAGTCATATTAAAAAAAAGAGGGACTTACTTCTGTGGGTCTCAGAGTTGCCTAGGGCTGTGAAGCAGTGTCAGCTGTATGAAGCAAGTTCCAGAGGGGAGGTGGAAAAAAATGCCCGTGCGCATTGTCTGACTTGTTACGCTACCAAATAGGTACCTTACAGTTCCTTGTCACTCTCCCATTAAGTCAACAAAGATATAGGAAGTAAGTTAATCATTGACATATTATAAAAATATGAAAGCTGTGCCATATGCCATTTATTCTAATTGCTTTAAAACCCTTCCCAAAGCATATAAATAACTCCCATGCAAAATTCAGTTTTCTGTAAGATATCCTTTCTAAAATCTGCCTTTTTGATTGCACGATTTTCCAGCTTGAGAGCACCACAATGCTCCAGCCTGACAGCCCAAAGGACACAGAATTCTCCTCTAAAAGGCAACAAAGTGATTTCATAATCCTTTCTTCTTTGTTAGATTTTTCTTCCTGTATTTATGCAACACAAATTAGCGCAGGTCCGCAGTGAGAAGAAATATAGAGGGGAAGGAAGAAAATTTCCAAGGAGTAAATTCAAGCTGAACTGGTCTCGTGATGCACTGTTGTTGGCAGCACTCATACTTTAGTACAAATAGTACTATGTTTGCTATTTCAGATGCCTAAAAACACATATTTTTTAAAAGTATGCTATGTTTGCCTTGCTTCATGGTTTTCCCATGAATGTAAATAATAGTTCTTAAAACTTGGAAGAATGTTCTTAACTCCAGTCTGGTTTCTCCTCTTTGAACTCTATCTTAAACTCTGCTAAACTCCAAATGATGCACTGGCTCCTACAGGCTGTAGTTAAAAAAACAAGTTTATTTCATAGAAACATCCTGAAATGAGAAGCCTCATTGAAAAACTGTTCTCACCTGTAACATGCACCTTGGCTGGTCATTGCTACCACTGAAGAAGGCTGAAAAATGTCATTAATTCATATCCTTCAATTTTCTGCATCACCTTTATTCCTCTCCTGCTCTATCTTCCAACTGATATTGATTCACTGGTTTCCTGTGCAGGCAATGGAGCCTGGCCATGGCAACAGTCTTGTCTTCTTCTGCAGTTCACCAGTCTGGGACCTTCTCTCTGTCTGGGCACAGATGGGATTGTTTTGTTGCACAGGGAACCTCAGCTGCTCAGGATTTACAGTTGCATGACAAAAAGCCCCTGACACTGTCCACGTTGATGGGCTGATGTCATCATCTAGACTTGAGTATGGCCTTTTGACATGTGATTCAGAAGGACACGTGTCTTCTTCAGAAGGAAGATTTTGACTCGTGATTCAGAAGGACAGTATCCTTGGGCAGAGAGATTTCATTTCTTGCCTTTAAAACTGTGTGAGACAAAATCTGCAGGCGAAGCTATTGCTGATTTTACACATGAGGCATGCAGCCTGTTTGACTAATCCTGCGATAGAAGTGGCATCCTCTGCACTACTCCCAGAAAAATAACTATTTGCTCCCCAGATTCTCTATCTCTGACCTATTTCTTCCCAGTCACTGAAAACAACACAACAACAAAACCAAAGCTACTGTGAAGTTTTACAGATTGAACTGTATACGAAAATAATGATTTAAATATATTTGTCAACCACCATCAGTGCAGTGAAATTTAATTTGACTGGAAACCTACGGTGCTTAATCTGTCATAACCAGAAGCATAAGCACCATTACATTTGAGCGAAATACAATACACACAAAATGGAACAGAAGCAAGATAGGAAAAAAATGACAGCATTAAATGGTTTTTCTTTTCAGTATATGATTACGAGTTCTATAAACATATTTCTTTCTAGTGTAATAGTGGCGAACTATTAGGAAGCAGATGGAAATTAACTAAGTTTCTGACTGATTTATTTAAAGGAACACATTTCGCACATCAGACTTTATTGTTCTTTGAATGCCAATGGTTAATAATTTTTCAGGCAGAACACATTTGCTTTCTTCCTCCTGTGGCCTTGGCCCAAAGCACATTGAAAGCAGTGGAAATACTTCTGCTGACTTCAAAGACATTTAGATCAAGCCCGATCCTTCTGTGGTTTACAATTTCATTGTTCAATACCACAGAACAGGAAATATTTGTTTCAAGTTATTTTTCCTTTTATTTGCCACTCTGAAAAAAACTAGTCTGAAATCAAGGCACTGTGCAAGATACATTGCCTGTACATGGAACCACGTAGGCAGCAGACAGAGCCTGTCAACAGCTCAGAAGCTCAGGTACAAGTACTTCCTCGCTTTTTGTTTGGAGACAAAGGTTACTTCTTGCAGGAAGCACAGCCTCTCCGCATTCATCTTGCTAGTCTGTGGTTGGTGAACTGGGGATTAGATTTGTTGCATCCTCATTCTCCTCACTCAGTGCTTGTCCTCAGCAGATCATCAGACCAACACCTGTCCAAACCCAATACTGAACCTGAGCGTGGGCCTCTAAAACTACAGCTTGAGTCTCAGAAAATATTTACACAAACATCTTTCTTAACTGTATTCCTTTATGGCTGAACTAAGTTGTCCTTTAAAACCTGTGAAATTCAAAGATGAGATAAACTCCACCAAGTTCAACACAACTCACATCATTAAGTGCTTCACAGACTATCAGTAGTAGACCTTCTGCCTGTTTTGCCTATGACTCTTCAAAGGCAGATCACAAATACATTGTCAACAGTATGTTAAATGAAGTTGTCACTTAAAAGATGAGGATGCATTCTCAAAGAGTGCACAATAACATCATGGCAATTGTTGTCCCACTGTTGAGGCAAGTCCCGTCAAGAGCCCACAGGACAGCCGCATAGACAAACTCCACAGCTGTTGCAATAACAAACCCCTAAAAGCAAGACGGGATTTCGAAAGGGTTAAAAGCCCCTGCTTTTCATTGCACATGCCTTAGGAAGGGGGAGGAAAACCTCCAGGAAAGGGGATTGGGAGATCTCACGTGGGTTGGCTCTGCAGATGAAGGTGGCCAGAGGTGATGGGATGAAAGAGCCACTGGAGACTCCTTCCTGTGTTCCTAAACAGGAACCCTGAGACAGGGATGCTCATCATAGAATAGCAAAAGGCTCAATTGTTTAACACCTTGACTTTTGCTTTTAGGGTGATTAACACCATTTATCCTGCCAAGTGTAGCTAAGGCTGGGAGTGCGTGGCAGCCAGGCTGCCCAAGGCTTGCTTCTGAAGAGAGGTACTCACTGCCAAACTCAAGGGACTCCACAGGGAAACACTACACATTATCAGATACTCGAATCAATCACAAACTACACTGATCCTGTTTATAGCTGCCAGCAGGTGCTGCTTGTTTTTATGGTTAATCCCATTGGCTGGGAGGTTCTCTGGCTCCAGAGAACGTGGTAATAGTTTTGTTGTGATTATGTAATGTTTTTTGGTGGTTTTGGTTTCTCTTCTGTTTTGTGAATCCGAAATAAACATCCAAAATGCCCTGTTCCTACAGTCCTCTGTGTTAGTTCCACTTTTATTTTTTCTATCCAATGTGAGTGAGATTTAAATATCTGTTTTAGCCTACACTGCATTGGACTGTGAGACTGTATGAGGAGGATTATATGTTGTCCCTCCTAGTCAGACAGATTGTATTCAGTGTCCAATTCAGCTGTTGTGAGCTCGGCAGCCTGTATGTTATCTATGGCTAGACTTGCTTCTCTACAAAAATCTCGAACGGCACTAACAATCCTATTAATGGTCAAATACTTTTTAGTGCTTTTTCTATCGAATCTATGTCAGAGACCTTCTGTCCACCATCTACACCACTAGTAGTGTCCTCAGAGACCCTTCTGACACACTAACATCTCTTTTTTTTTTTTTCATTAACTTTCCCTGGATTGCCTTATAACTGAACTAGAGGACTCTCAGAAACTTCCTACAAATAAGCTGGTCTTTTTACTATTGTCGATTAAAAACAAGGAGGATGTGGGAACACACGAAACACAGCTGTCCAGACTATCTCCAGCATAAGTTTTTCAGACATTTTCTTCAGAGACCAGCAACCGCAGATCCTTTAGAATAGGCTCACTATTAGCTTTTGAAGAAAAATTAAGATGACTATTACAGACTCAAGAATTTTAAGAAGGATAATTTCACATTTCATTTGTCATGACTTGACAAGGGGCTGATTTCAAAACAATAAAATTTGTCTTTGGCTCAGCAGGAGATCAATGTTTTTTCCTGGAGATGCAGAACACAAAAGCTCACATGTATTAAATGAAGGGCTGCTAAAATTTCATGCACACTTGTGGTTTGGGTAGGTTCCTGGTTATTCCCAGACACCCAAAAGTAGGTCATTCAGAGTTTAACAGAGACATTTCCCTCGGATTTGACATTTTAGAGCCGGCGGAAAAGACCACCTGAAGGGAGGATGTTATCAACATGTCACACTCGAGTTTTGCTCCTCCTTGGCAGTGTTTCTGCACTGTGAGAGAGCAGCAATGCTACACCACCAGGTTTTTATCACTTCATTGGAGCTGCTTTAGCAGCTTGTTCTTATCAGCTTTTAGAAGTCATAAGAAAAACAAACACCTATGAATTTTCAATAAAGGGAATGAAAGTAAGACATCTATAGAAACCTTTAGCTGGTAAAGCATGGTGGTTTAACAGCTTTACAAAGCAACTCCCTGCACAAATGGTGGGGGTACTATTAGGGTACTACTTTAGGAGAAACATGTGAACCACTGTTTGCTCATTAGATGATCATGGCCACAATCTCAGCTAGAAGATCTTTAGGATTTTTACTGACACCCTAGAAGGGTTTCTGTGCCTTTGCCCCAATTCCTGGCTATCATCATAGCTGAATAATGATTGTGATCTTTCATCTGACCAGTACTCTATTTAGATTAATGCAGTAAGAAATACATAGAAATGTTCTGGTGACCCAAAACACAAATAAAATAGGATACTGTAGAAAGCAAAACAGATTTCATACGAACAACTTTACTGGCACAAGCTGGGTGCCAGTGGAGAGCAGAAGGATGGTTTCATAAAGAGCTCAAGACAGGGTAGATTCCTAAAATATGTGAAGGGCATCTGCTTTTCAAAAGCACTTTACTGCAGCAACTCTGACTCAAAGGCAAGAGAGCTCTACTTTTTTATCCTTATGCTGGTCTGTCATTTACCTCAGTGTCAGGGGAAAGGAGTGTCAAACTGCCCTTGCTTTCCCTCAAAGCACTCCATAGCCAGTTTACAAATTACAAGGCAGAAGAGATTAAAGGCTGTGGGCTCCAGCAGATGCAGGAGACAGTTTCAAAAAGTCAGGACAACCATCTGGAAGAAGTTGATGAAGAGGAGAATGTTTTTATGGATAGCTAAATTGGTCACTACAGGAGCGCTGGTAGGAGACTCACTTATATACAGTCTCAGAACACACGAGTAAAAACAAAAGCAAACTCGATAACTAATTAAGCCAGTATAAGGAGAAGAGTTTGTGACAATTCCTATAGGTACAGGTGTGAAGGTCTGTAATGGAACAAAAATTCTCGCCTGACCCATGCTGCCTGAAGTGTTCAAGCCTCATTTGCAAGCCAAGGGCTTGCAAACTTCCACCCATTTTCCTGACAGGTCAGCCTCCAGAATCCACATTATAATTACTTCTGCTCTTTTAGGACCCCAGTTATAAAACTGTAGGCAATCTAAATATTTACCATAGTAGTCACACCTTGGTATGTGACCGTGTAATATAAGAACAGCAAACACAAAAGGTGGATTTACAGTGACCATAAAATTTTCATTCCCAGTTTCCTGACTTTCTGAGACTTTACAACCAACCTTCACATTGCACTTTCCCTGACACTCATGACAACAGTACTGCACTCCTGACACCCTTGAACATTCACACTTAGTTTTTATTTTCATATATCTGTCTTGTACTCACTGGTTCTTGACAGGGCTTCCTCTGCTTAAATGAGTCTCATGTTGTATGCAATGCTCAGAAGCACATACACAGCAACTTTTAAATCCTAGTTCTGATCAATGAGTGTTCTTTGGTTGTTGTCTCTGTCTACTCTTTAATAATTTACAAGAGTCTCTTCTCTCATCTTCCAGTTTTTTAATACCTTTGCATTGGATATAGATAGTGAGATTATTTTAGGAAGTTTATGAAGTTTTCATTAATATTGCGCCACAAGTAACTACTTTCACCATGTTCCAGTTTTTCAGCCTATTTCCTAGAACTTAGAGCTCATGTGAGCTGTTCACTCACTGTCGCCTTACACAGTTTTAGAGAGTCACTGTTTTCTGGTCATCACCCTGTCCATGTGATCTCCATCAGTTGCTCCTTGATTAATTGCTTTGCATGTCACCATTTGTTTGCCCACGCCCAGACTCCTACCAACTTTCCCCTTCATTATTTGCCATATATGTGGCAAACGGTGACCATTATCGCTGGGCTTCTGTTGTAATTATCTCTTTTTGGTGTGGTGGAACTGCCCATTGCATAAAAACACTGGTCTAAGTAACTCCACCTTTGCAAAACTGGTGTGACAATGAAGTTTACTCACTTAGTTCTTTTTACTGAATTGCAACACAAATAGGAAGAAAACTTTTATTTTTAATCCTCAAACTGTAATTGTATACAAACACCCAGAGGATTTTTACAACGGAGTAACTCAATAGAATCTTGTGAGAATCCCTAGGTCGTGAATGTCAGAGATGTATCTTCTCTATTAAAACCAAAAGGTGCAAGCAGTTGACAAATGGACCTGCAATTAATGCTGCACAGAACACCTCATCTTCTATAATTTAATGTTAAATTAGGGAACCAAAGCATGGATTAATCCCACTTCTGATTTCAATGCCTAAACTAGCTTTGTCTGCCAAGAGGATGTGAGGAAGGGAGAGATATTTGGGTTAAATTAAGTTCTTTCAGCAACCTTACCCCAGCTTGCTTATAGAATCAAGGACAATTAGGCTCCTAATGTAGGCCATTCACTACATACTTAAACTGCAATCCAGACCTAGGATCCCACACATGCTGAAGAGTTGGACTTCAATACTGATACTAACATCAGTGTCTGAACCCAGACACCCTAGAGCAAGAAGAAAAAAAAAAAGCCAGAACAAAGGTGCATCTGGAGTTGTATCAACAGCCTTTAGCACTTATGCTGCAATTATACAGTACTTTAAGCTTGAATTTAGAGCCTGATGTTTTTATATCCTGTGCCTGGAGATGGATGAAAAACTGGACATGAGCCAAAGGTGTGGACTTGCAGCTCAGAAAACCAAATGTATCCCTGGGCTGCATTGAGAGCAGCATGGCCAGCAGGGCAAGGGAGGTGATTCTACCAGGAGTACTGTGTCCAGCTCTGGGGTCACCAGCACAGGAAAGACGTGGCTGTGTTAAAGTGGGTCCAGAGGAGGGCCAGGAAGATGATCAGAGAGCTGGAGCCTCTCTCCCATGATGACAGACTAAGGGAGTTGGGATTGTTCAGCCAGGGAGAACTTATAGCACCTTCCAGTACATAAAGGGGGCCTACAAGAAAGCTGGGAGGAAATTCTTACAAGGAAACTGTGACAGAAGAAAGGGAAATGGCTTTAATTGAAAGAGGGTAGGTTTAGATTAGGTATTAAGAGGAAAGTCTCTGATGTGAGAGTTGTGAGGCATTACAACAGGTTGCCCAGAGAAGCTGTGCGTGCCCCATCCCTGAAAATGTTCAAGGCCAGGTTGAATGGGGCTCTGAGCAAACTGATCCAGTGGAAGGTGTTCCTGCCCATGGCAGGGAGCTGGAACTAGGTGATCTTTAAGATTCCTTCCAACCCAGGTCATTCTGTAATCTGGTAGGGCACTGGGGCACATTCCAGTCACCCTCCTCTATGGACAGTTTCTGTTTTCTAAGTCACTGCCTACTATGAACTATGTAAGAAAGTCCTGGGAACAGAAACCCAAGATCCTCCACTCACTATCAACACCCAGATGGCAAGGCTGAATATTTAGATCTGCTTTGCTTCTCATCATCTAAGTCATGCTTTCTTGGCAGCACACAGTGATCCAGCTGAAATAGGAATTTGGTATTGCTCTGCCCTCAACCAGAAGCCTGGTATTAAATCGAGCCCTGAAGAGGTGGCAGTTAGGGAAGCAAAACCTCAGAGAACAAGCCAGGTCACTCACTTGGTAAATGTGTATTGTGCTGTAGAGGACGGAAAACACCCTCATCTCCCATCCTGTGTGACTTCAGCACCTCAGCATGCCTAGCTAGCTGAGCTGTTTAGTGAACTTAGGATGATCACAGAGAAAGGATGACTATTTCCTCAAAGGGTAACTTCCTCAGTGCTGAGTATTTGTTAGTGCCAGAGAGCTGTGCCAGTGTCTCCTGAGCCAAGAAAGAGGCATTACTGAATGCACAGAACAGCATGATGCTCTTCTCACAGTGAGATCTGAGATTCTGAAATTCCAAGTTGTTCCCCATAACTTTGATTTTCGAAGATGCTTTAAGGCTTTTTGCACACTACAGTAATTAAAAAAGCCTGGCCTAGCATATGGAGGCAATATGGTTCTGCTATATCACGTATGGAAAAGAGAAACAGAAATTTTGCAGTTCTGAAGCACTTTACTGCTGGTTTAGTTTGTCTTCCTTCAGGGCACTAATCCTTCCAGGGTTTCTTGATTTTCACATCCTCATGATCTGTATCACCTCATTAATAAAAGGAATATCTGCTCCACCCCTTTTCAGTCAGAGTTGGCCACTTCGATCACCACAGTTTGATTTCCCTTTTTATCTCTGGAGGAGCCATACCTGCGTGAGGAAGTTGCTGAAGCTGTAACTCCTGGGAGTGGCTACGAATAGTACCCGCAGGACTCATGCTTTTCATATTTAGATACTGAGATAAACAATCTTATCTTCCATTGCTTATTATTTAGCCTGCAACTGCTCACTGTACTTACATTTCTCTGAGGCTGTTAGAAAAGACACAAGCCTATTTTATCAGTAACAAACACTATGACGAGCAGACAGCTGGAAAGTGAAACAGATGTTGAAACTAAACACTTGAAACAATCTTCATCAGGAAGATTTTGTTAATTCCTCTCAGGCTTTTGGGTTTTACAGCTCTACCAAAACAATGCTTTGGTAAAACTCACAAACTACACATTCATTACCCCATTTAAAGAACATACTCTTCATCAGAAGCCCAGCAAATGATCCTATCACAAGGAACATCAGCAAACTAACAACTCCTAGTAATGTAGGGGACCACAGCTCTCTCAGAACAAACACTGGCTCCTCTTATGGAGGTTGGTTGGAATGAATTAACATAGTTAACATAGTTGCAGTTTGTTATGCACTTAAGAAAAGTCTTTCACTAATCTCATTAAAATATATGAATATAGATCTAAAATTTCATGGTACTGAAAATAAGTATATTATTCTTTTGGTATCTTTCACCACCTTATATGTCTTCAGTTTCACAGTCACAAACCCATTTTCTTTAATTAAAATATCTTCTGTGTTAAGACAAGCAATCATGAACAAATTAAAGTATTCGAATAAAAGAGGAAATGCAGTGGAAATTTGGATGTTCCCTAGTGGTTCTATTGTATTTTAGGTTAACAATGACACCTAGCAAGCAGGAGACACAGAGTTCCTTGTTTGGCTTCACTCCAGAAGAGGTGTCAGAAACTACTGCACTGGGAGTCCAGATATTCTTGGTATCCCACCCATGGCATCAGCCAGCACCACATGAGGTAGTCAAAAGCAGCAGCAAACAGGTAATGACAGTTAGTGGGTAAGTTTCTTTGCCAGTTAGGAGTTTGTTGCATCAAGGAGAATTAAGAGGAAGGGAGCAGTAGATCTATAGCAACAGACTCCACTAACACTGGTATGCCTGGCAGCAGCAGAAGGCACAGCCTAGTCACGAGGCCATCTCCCCCTGTCAAATTGAGAAGACTGTCTCCAACACAGAGATACCAAAGCATCTAAAAATGAAGCCATTGTGAGGATTTTTAACCTAGAAGGAAAAAAAAAAGCACTTTCCTAGTCTTGGTCTCAGGAAAGGATCCACTGCTGTGACTAAAATAAAACTCAAGATACACAACTGCCCATCAGCCCACATGGTTACAACTGAAAAAAAGGTCTTCAATGTAGCGTGTCTTGAGAAGACACCTGCTCTGCCTGTAGGTGTGCTGTGTAGTCTGAGAAATTACCTTCTGCTATTGAACTGCTTCAAATTTATTTTAATTCAAATTTTCCTCTGAAATGTAATAAGTTAACCTACTTAAAATGGAACACTTCATTCATACAACCATTACCATAACAATAGGTAGGGAGAATGAAAGCCAAGATTTCAGAGTTGCTAATCAACATGAGTAACCCCTCTTACAGTTTGTGGATCATCATAATTAGTTAAGTTACAGACTGGACCTGTGGTAAGCAAATGTGATGACCAATTTACCACTGTTGACAACTGGCAATATATAATCCAGTACTTTGAAGGTGTAATTATTAATTTGTATAACATTTACTCTACGAGCATGTACTGCCCAAGTATGTAGAAAAAACAATTCACACTCTAAAAAAAAATCTCCCCAACTGAGAAGCTCTTAATTAGAATAAAGGATTTGAACATCTGTGATAAATGACCAGACAATAAAATAGGAATTGCTATTCTACTGTGTATCATAAGGTACACATAAGAGCTTTTGGATTGTCAACAGCTTACCTCAGCTGTAAAAACTAAGACACTTAAGTACACCAAAATCATTTAATAGAGCTTGATTAGGAAGGAACATTGTGAAATGGTGACTCTTGAAATCCAAGGGTCTCAAATACCCCATAACAGAAAATAAAGAGCCTCATTTCAGTTTAAAGAAAATTAATTTTTTTAAAAAAAAATAAATTCAAATAGTACACAAAAACTAGACTGTTCTTCTCCTAGAGCTGCCATTCTGAATTATACCCACGAAAATATGCTCATGAAAACAGGTAGAAAGAGATGGGTCTGTGTACAAAGAGAGAGGGAAAAGAAAGGGGTGAAAAGGAAATGGAGAAAAATCCTACAATTATCCAAGTATTTTTCCTTCCCAAACTTCCTTTTCTCAGATAGTTTCTATGGCAAAAACCTTCACAGACATTTATAAACAACCAATTTCCAGGATGATTTATCAAGCTATGATCCTGTGATCTATGGCCACACCTCTACTACAAATCTGTGCACACTTGACAGTGTCTCCCAGTAACGCAGAAGATTCTGCAGTTAATCTGAGAACCTCCATTAAATTGAAATTAACAGTGTCTGTCAAAGTCTGTTAGAGCCGGGGAGTTCACAGTGATCTCTCCTTGTAAAAAATCTTAAGCGCCACAGAGAAATTTCCATATGAAGTATCCATTCTAAATATAGGATGAATCAGAAACAGTGTAATTGCCCAAGTAGCAAAGTCTAAACTGCTTCCCTGGTACATACTTTTTAGGAGGGGAGAGATTGATTTATCTGCCTCATAACACATTTTCCTTTCTGCCATCTCATATTCACACACTTAAAATACTAAATAGACATGAACACATTCCCGGTACTTACTTCACTGGGAACTTCAGGATGATCAATTACCCAACATGTTTAATAAGCAGTGAAAAGGCAACAAGCTACTTCAGAGCACAAGATAACTGGTCTGGCCTTTAAAAGCTCAAAGCACTGTTGACAGGCACCATAAGAGAGCTTTTGACATTAAAACTGCACACACAGACTAACTCTACATTGAAATATACAGTTTATTTTCTCCAAGTCAAGCAATACCATTTGTCAGTAGGTACATGTTAAGTGTCAGGCAGGAAAACTGTACATTTTCACTCTGGGCTGCAGGATCCAAACAGTTGAAGGAGCACTGTGGAAATCTTTCACTATACAAAGAGATCTAGAACTGAGAACAACAAAGGATGAAGAAACAGCCATCCCCAGGATGCCAAAGGCAAAACATTAGCACCAGATTTTTTCAAAGAGCAACAGTAAAGCTATTTACAGATTTACATATAACATTGGGAGGCAACCATCTTCAGGTATCCCAGGGTGAGAGATCTGCAAGTTTTAAAAAAGGAAAGGAAATAATAGTGTCTACGTAACTGTTCTGTGAAAAGGATAATAGATACAGCTTTCACAATATTGCTAACTTTTATCAGAGATCTAAATCAAAGTACTGTATACAAACACATTGTAATTATATTATTATTCACATTTCACATACACATTTCAGAGTAACCACAATATGTAAAATTTTTAAAATGTCACAGATAAAACAATGCACACTTTTCTCCAAGCTAAAAGACAAGCATAATTTATGTTTAGTTTTGGGTTTGTTATGGTTAAGGGTTAAGTTTAAGGACAAAGGGATCACTTGTCCTAGGAACATAGCAGCATATAATTGTGAGATGCCCGAAGACTACATTTCTGAACTAGGAGGGAGAAGCTAAGGTCAGATGTATGCCGGGTAAAGTGGTAGCTCCATTTGACCTCAGCCAATACACATCAACATCATTTAATTAAAGATTTGGTCCAGGTATACAAAGTAGTGCACTATAAGGTGGGGGCAGGAGACATCAGTCCTTTTAATGTTTGCACCTGTCTGTAAAGGAACCGTTCCAGAGAATTTTTGCTCCTCAGTTCCCCAACTCACAAGGAGTTCAGTGATCAGCACCTCTCTGGTTCTCTTCTTGCAAAAGAGAGGATTCAGGTAAGGACAGAAAAACCCTTGTGAATGCTGCCACACTGCAGGCATAGCAGGAAGAATTCTTTCTTTTCAACAGCAGAGTATTTTATTTTCAACCTGCTTAGCTACAGACTGGCATTCACATCAGCCTTGGGAAATGGCTTCTTGTTGGGGAACCTATTTGTCTGAGGCAAGATAAATGTTTTCCTTATTACAATGTAAATGGCATACACACAAAGTCATCCAAGACTTACTTTGTCTGCAAAACTTTATCTTAACATAGAACTTGACATTTAGACACTACAGAATTTCTCTGTAGCTACCTAAGCAAGTCAGCATAACCTATTACTGCTCTAAAATATGAGTTAGCACCTCTTTTTAGAGCTACTGGAAATCATCTGTTTTAAATCAATGGCAGTTTACAAGAACACAAGCAGTAATCTGATACTGTGAATTAGCATCCTCTATCACTGTGCAATGGAAAAAGCAAAACCACAGCTCCACTTATGTTCACAGTCACAAAGCAGAGTTGCTCCAAGTAATGCACAGTATTTACATGGCAGAAGTGTTTATACTGCATTCGGTAGTCCAAGAAAGAGGAGCAAACAGCATTATGTTGACCAACTTCAATATAATTGAACTGTCTACATAAAACCATCACAATGTTCAACAATCAGAAGAAAAATAGAAGCAGAGTCCTTAACAGACATTTATTTTCATGAAGTGTAGGGTTTGGGGGAAGAATAATAAAAACATGCATAAAAAGCACAAGAAAGAGCAAACGAGCCTTCTAAATAATTTAGATGAAAAATGTTTTGAACAAAATCAGCACAGTACTTCCAGGCTGTTTCTTAAATCAAGTACAAGTTGGTAAAGAAAATCACTTGCATTGCATTAAGAGGGTATACAAACATGTCTTGCAAAATAATTTAAAAAAATCTTCAGCAAGGTAGCCATTAGGTGATTTGCAAGCTCGTTTAAGAAGTGTTTAACTGAGACTGATTTCAAAGTTATTTTCTGCAAAGGGAAAGTGCCATCTTATATACAATACTACAAAAAAGTGTCTGATGCCACAGGATCAGAGTGACACTACATTTCAGCAATCTGAATATATTAGCTATAAGATGCATGCTTCCCCTATTTATTGTGTCTTAAAAAAAAATTAAAAAACCACTGAATTTAGAGCTTCTAAATCTGTGTGCATTCATGAATTGCTGTTGGGTTTCCCAGCAGACTGTGCACACCTGAACATAAAGAAAGCATACAACCTATTCTAGAAA
This sequence comes from Serilophus lunatus, assembly GCA_013399895.1. Classification (NCBI taxonomy): domain Eukaryota; kingdom Metazoa; phylum Chordata; class Aves; order Passeriformes; family Eurylaimidae; genus Serilophus; species Serilophus lunatus. The sequence continues at coordinate 479,617 of VXBA01005851.1, read as the reverse complement.
CCATTGTTTGCATGCACAACTGCCACACGCTGAATGCACTGAGCAGAATGGCTAAAAGCCTGTCCTTTTCTGTGGAGCTTTCTGCAAGGTAAGCAATGAGAAACAGCTGTAGAGTCCAGCAATAAAAATGTGTTCTTGAAAATTAAATACATCATTCAAAAAAAAAAAAAAAAGAGCATTATTGCTGTTGTGAGAGCTATTTTTCTCTTGTGCACTTGTTTCTCTACTAGACACTCAGGCAAGCCAAGATACTCGTTTGTATACTTGGAAACTTCCCCATCCCTTCCTTCTTTCCCATTTTTCACATCATTGGTCAAACTCAGTCCCCTTATTTGAGCCGTTCAGGTTGGAGGCTATCGGTCAGACACTTCAGTTGCTCTTCCCCCAGCTTGATCTTGTCCTCAAGCTCTCGCTGCTCAATGATGAGGGCAGACTTCATCTTCACAAAGTGCTCATAGTCTGCTAAATTCTCCTCACTCAAGTAGTTTGCCAAAATGTCAAAGACAATGCGCTCTCGACGATCCAGGTTTTCCTTCAGTTCCTTTGCATCTTCATGTTGTTGGGTCAGCAGCTTTTGTTTCTCTACCAGTGTCCGCTTAGGAGAAAAGAAAAACAGTTAAAAATTCACTGGGTTCACCAGGTTGGGACAACAGCTTCAGTGTTTAGGGCTCAAGTCTGTTTTATCTGCAAAGACAAAGACTTTCCTGAATATTAGAAAGGTAGAAAAGGAATGCTCCTTGAAGTTTATTCTAGTAAAATGCATTAACAAAATGAAAAAAAACCCCAGTAGTAAATCAATGCAAGATGCACCATTAATTTCTATTGGCTTCAACAGCAATTACTTCAAAGACTACTTTACTATTTAATAGTTCAAAATAGCTGTAAAAAATAGTTGCTTTTGAAAATCAGTTCTTCAAATTAAGACTTCACTCAGGAACATCTTGCATCTTCAATACACAGCACTGACAGCTGTGGTTACAGAACCCAGAAACAGAACATCTAATGGAGCAATTTGTTCTTACACAGCTCCTGACATTGTGTATTCAGCAATTCTGCTGCATCCACACGCCTTCCCTATGGGATGTGAAGTCGTGTGGTCCTCAGACATAAGCAAGAGTGAAAGCTGAAGCAAGAGAACAGAAGGAAAGCAAAAAAGAATAAAAAAAGCATTACCCTCAAATAAAGGGCTGTAAACCTCCTGCTGTGTGTGCCTTCATAAGAGACAATATAGGAAAAATGGAGGTCAAATGGAGAAACACACAAAGAGGACAGCAGAGGACAGCAGCTATACCCCATTCACACAGATGTATGAGCAAGGAGGGTGAGCAAGGATTCCCACCTGAATCACTCAGCGACACTCCTTTAGCAGTACATGGAAAGAAACAGGAGCAGCCTTAATCTGACCTATTTCAGAAGTCTGCCTAGAAGTGATTGCTGTTCTTCCAGTGACAGAGCATGGCTGGCCTACATCAACCACAAGAATTCCTGTATAGAGTTCTGAACTTAATTAAAAAGTGCCTCTAAGAGGTACTAATCCATAACTTTTAGCTTTGCCTCAGAGATGAATTTTCTTTGAGAAGCTGTCTTCAAACAAATCTCAGTCTGTCCAAACAAACATGTCCATTTTTTTCATTTGCACATTTTGTTAAAACACACAGGCTATTTAATAAGCCTGAAGGATATACAGGGAAGTGTTTCTGTAGACTAAAAACCAATCTTTTAAGAGACAGAAGTACGATACAAAGGGGGATACAGAGCATTGAGCTTTAACAAACCTACCTGCCAGAGTTGCATATGTATCCTGTGCTGTCTCTTTTTCTGCAGACAGCCCAAAACTTAAGAGTGAAATGTTTTCAGGTTTATGTTCTCAATGTACTTAAAATACACAGCCTAGATTAACTCAGGACACAAGACAGCTAAGGAAGACAAGTCACAGAAATCACATACTATTAGAAAAAACACAGTTTAATCTTCCTTTGAGCTTATGCCAAGGGAGAAAAAATAGCCCACTGCAAGTTGCAAGCAGAACCGTCTGCTGCAAAGAGACAGAACTACAGTTCTCCTAAATTCACCAGGACAACTGGCAGACAGTCCCAAATTCAGGAGTGTGGCTAAGATGCTCCCCAGGGTGGCCTTGCAGCTTGTGTGTACACTGAGCAGCAGCAACAGAACTAGACAAAATTTGATGAACACAGGAGGGCATATATCAACCAGCTGGTACCTCTGTTGTAGAGTGTAGTGACCAACACTTCCAGATATATTTCACAAAATCATGAAATGGTTTGGGTTGGAAGAAACCTTAAGGATAATTTAGTTCCAACCTCCCTGCCATGGGCATGGACACCTTTCACCAGGCTAGGTTGCTCAAAGCCCCATCTAGCCTGGTGTTTGACACCTCCAAGGATGAGGAGACCATAACCTCTCTGGATAACCTGTGTCAGTTCCTCACCACTGTCACAGCAAAGAATGTCTTCCTAATATCTAATCTAAACCTGCCCTCCTTCAGCTTTAGGCCATTTCCCCTTGTCCTGTCACTACATGACCTTGTCAAAAGTTCCTCTCTACCCCTCTTTTAAGCCTCCTTTAGGTACTAGAAGGCTGCTATAAGGTCTCCCTGGTATTCACTTCTCCAGGCTGGGCAGACCAAACTCTTTGTCTTGTCTTCACAGGAAAGGTGCTGCAGTTGATCCTTTGGTCAACTTAGTGGGTTCCTCTGGACTTGTTCCAACAGGTCTACGCCTTTCTTGTGTTGAGGGCCCCAGAGCTGGATGTAGCACTCCAGATGAGATCTCACAAAAGCAGACTAGATGGGCAGAATCACCTCCCTCACCCTGCTGGCCACACTGCTGGTGGTGTGTCCAGGACACATTTGGCTCTCTGGGCTGAGAGTGCATATTGGCAAGTCACACTGAGCTTTTCATCCACAAACATCCCCAAATCTTTCTCTCCAGGGCTAATCTCAATCCATCTCCTGATGGATACCTCCTGATATCTCTGATGGATTTCTGATGTTACTATGGCAAGACTTGGTGTCCGTTCAAGAGAAGATGAATGGGGATTAAAATACATTAGAGAATTGGATTTCTGTCAGTATAAATGTGACAGCAGATCACACAGAGACAATTTCTGACTGTCCTTACTACACCACCTCCTCACAATCTTCCTTTTCCACACCTAGCCAGTAAGCTATTTTTATCACAGCTCTCAAACTGTGTTTCCTATATGCACATGCCATCTGGTAGCTCTTTCCCCATTAGGCAACTGCAACCACATTTAGAAAAAAGTCTAACAAGGGATTAAATTTCTTTAAGTGCCAGAAGCTTTGATCTGCCCTCTAATAAACTGTCAAATACCTTCCCTTCGCCTCAGTCAGAGAGGGGTCTGAACAGCCATTAAACAAATATTTTAGGGCCAAAAAGCACAACTTGAAATTAGTCCCAGCTCTTACTGGTTCTTATGGGTAGAACAAAGGAGCATGCTGAAGAAACACGACATGAAGCCGCAGCCCACAGAAAAAATTCTATTACAACACCTAGGTGGACTTTTGGCATTTCTGTCCGTAGCTACAAGCCAAAAATCCTACTTCACATTCAATTAACCATAGAAGTTAAACTCACTTGACACACATACACCCTCCACACTCTGTATTTACTTTAGCCTAAGTTTTTGCACGTATCTACATCTCTCCTTCGGTTCATATCTAAATTGCCACCTATCTCCTTCCCAGCTAAGGCCTGATGGGATTTGAAGCTAAACAAACTGCGGCAAGCAGACATGGGATCCAACAGGTAAGAGTGCCTTGGATGCTCCTGCTCCTGAAATTTTTACATCTGCTGGGATTCCTGCACATCACTACCAGGCTATTGGTTTTTAAAGACTTGCGCTTTTGTAGTTTCTTGCTCTTGTTCCTCGCTAGGCACTGCTCCAGTAGATGAGAAACGTTTTCTTTGTAACAACCTTATAGATTTGTATCAAGATCCTTGTTGAGTATAAAGAAGTCTGTAAGCTCTCTGCATTACAGCAGGAATGGTCCTTTTCTTGAATATTTTTATTTGCCTCCTTTTTATGCTTTTATCAGTAGACTCTCTCTTTAAACTTTTGCCAAGAAGTCTGTTTTCCAGTGTGTTGTACCCCCAAGCCCACTTCTTCTTAGCAAGCCACTTCTAGTTTTAGTATTTCAAGAAAACCAAGGGAAAGAGAAAAGTTTCAAAAACCCTAAAAAAAAATGTTCTTGTGAGATTGATCCACTTGCTATACCTCCTCTTAAGCTCTGCAATTCAGATAGAAAAAAACTCTTAAGCCCTCCACACCAGCTTCACTAAATGCAGTGATATTATTGTTGGCCTTGCTCACCCGTTCTTCCGGAGAGGTATTGTCATCCAGGTTATTAAGGGCATTTTCAACCCGGGCCAGACGACCAGACAGTGACAGCAGGAGGTTGACCACTTTGTCAAGGTCACCAATAAACATCTTGAACTTGTCAAACTCATTTGGTTTGCAGACTTCTTTCACAATGGCTTCTACCTCCTCTCCCAGTATATTGTTTGCTTGGATGTCTTCCAGAAGTGTCTCCCGTGCTTCTCTCAGCACCTGCAGCTTTCTACTAATGCTGTCAATAAGTTCTTGCTGTGGAAAATAAAGGAGATAAGAATTTATTAGCACTACTGCATTTTTCCTTACTTCTGAAAGTCATGCCAGCTAGCACTTTAATACATTTTAAATTCCCATGAGGCTTTGACAATGAGTGCATTACAAAAAAATACACAACTAAGTATATGTCTAAGGCCTATACCTCTGGATTCAAAGGTTCAAGGCATAGCTCTATGATGCTTGGCTTGAGACCTGTAGTAAAGGCAAATTATCTTTGTGGCAAAAGATGAAGGAATTCCACCACAGCAACAAACATTCATGCTTATTTGAATAGCTTCAAAGTCTTCTATGGAGCAGCATAAAGTACAGCACATCCTTTTCTCTCTAAATACCAAGTTCATAATACCTTGCTGAAGAGCAGCACTTAGGAAGATGCACAGTACCAGAAAAACAATCTTGTATTTTCCCCATGATGCAGTTAAAACTAGGGCACTGCCTAGCTTTTTCTTCCTTTCTGCATACTATTAGTGTTCCTCCAATAGCAGTTCCTTCCACTCAGAAAATCTTAGCGTTAACAGTGCCTTACAACATTTCTGTAGGGAAATCATAATCCCTATGGCACAGAACAGGGAACAAAACCCACTGTATCACACAATGCAGCCCTGTGCAAAGCGGCTCTCACAAAGAACAAAACAAGCATCTCTGGCTGTCAGTGTCCCACTTCACGTGCAGTTTGGGGGGGTTTCGGTACTGCAGTCTCCCACCGCCTGAGGTGCACATGCACTGCCTTAGAAAAAGCCTGCCAGGTGCACCAGTAGCAGAACCACACCTCCTCAGTGACCTGTGGTCCATCTGTACTGCCCAGCTACTTCCCTGCATTTGGGGAAGAGGTCCTGTCTCTTAGATGCCCATTAGCTTTCATTGTGCCTATGGGTTGGAAGTCAGTTTAGTTAGTTATCTACCCTAATATGAGAGGAATCACACCCTAAAAATGCCTCATTCATTTAAATGTACATACCTATTTGGTATTCAGCTAATTTGGGGTAAGAAATATTCCCAAAGCATTCTCTAAACAAACACCTCAGTGCAATTTCTGAATGAAAATTGCATCCTTTAAAATAGTCATTATTTCACAGTACCTCTTGCCTTTTTTTAAAAAAAAAAAATTACTCATGACATTCTTTATGAACTCTGCTTTCTAAATGCAAATCTAATTACAAGCCTTTATGATTACCAAGAAACATATTGATAGCAGCTGCCACTCTCAGAGATCACCGAACAGTCACTGCCAATTTATTTTGGTAACAAAAAACCCAGAACAAAATACTCTGCCATCTTAACAGAAAGCAACTACACCCTGAAAATTCAGCAGCCTTTTTGAAAGTAGAAATTCAACCCATGCATTATCCATGCTGGTTTTCTCCCTTTTGATTTAATGTACTCAGTCCAGGTTAATCAGGATTTGGGTTATCTGTTAGTCTGGGTGCCCCAAAAGATTAAGGTAGTAAGCAGTTCTACAGATGCTTGCTTTACTGACTGATTAATCTGCAGGATTTGATTTTTTCCCCTTCTCTGAATGCAAATGCAGTTTGATTTGGATTATGTAGGTCACAGTGCTACGCTTTCATTTCCCTCAGATGACATGCACTATGCTGCTGTTTCACCATTTGAAACACAACGGGATACTGTTGTGCCCTATGTTATTATCTCAAGTTTTTCACTTCTGCAGCTGTGCTGCAACTTTCTCTAATGAAAAAAAGCCGTACGTGTGCTCAATATTTACTGATCTGATCTGACAGTCCAGATCAGCTCTCTCAGTTTCTTTCTTTGAAAAAATAAAGAAGACATTTTCCCAGTGACATTCTGTTTAGATGTCCCCAAGCAGCTGAAGCCAGTCTCTAAAGAACCAATTTTGCAGGTGAGAAGGCCATAAATACTCTTTAAGACTGTCATATCTATTATTTGATTATGATCACTGATTGCTTCCTATCCAGACGAAGCAGCCTCTGCATGCAGCAGCTGTGTGCTCACTGTGCTTTTGCTAACCACCAGAAAACCTATACTGTGTTTAATATCTACTGAGCAAGAAGAACTGAAATCTACATCTTGAAAGCGGCAATAAATAATTTATAGCTGTGACTTCTGTACCAGTACACAAGAAAACAATAAAACCTATTTTTTCCCCCAGTAATTCTTGCTGATCTGACTAGCTGCACAGAAAGCAGTTCAGCAGAGCACTGCTCAGGTGGTTCACTGCTTGGCATGATTTATGTAAATTATACTCTGCTCTCAGCTCACTACCCCATTCCTAATGAATTCAAACCTAAAATCAGAAAAACTTCGTACTCTTCACTTATTGTTATATTCTTCAGGAGCTGCTGAAACGTTCCTAAAGGCAAAGAGGAAACTTCTTACTCAGCCACACATGGATTTTCATGACTACAAAAAAACACTCCTACAGCATCTTCAACATCTGATCAGTATTTTGTAACTGACAAACTGGCAAAACTACATTAAACTCAGTATATGAGACACATACATTCCATTCCTGCTAGGTCAGAACACAGGGACTGACCCAAAATAAAAACACAAAAATTCACAACTTTATATGAAATTCCTATACGTATTTAAAATGTTAAAAAAAACCCCGAAACACCACACATTTCTGGTTTGCAGAGCAGAGAATGACAAATAGTGCAATCATTCCACACCACAGTGGACTGCAATTAAGACATCTCATAACAGTACTGTCCAGTTTCTAGGAGTAAAGTAACAGGTTGTGGGCGTAAGCCCTCACTAAAGTCCAAAAGTTTGCTATTAAAGTGTTCAGGTCCTTAACAATCCCGTGTTAAACTGTTGCCAAACACGGGAAGATGGGCCAAGCTACATGCTCTGTCTGTTCTATAAAGATGCTTTGACCCACTTACCATGAGTTTTATATGTTTTCTGACAAGATCCATGCTGAAAGCCCACTGAATTGAGTGCTCCATCCTACCATGAGTGGGAGAGCAGGGAGGGGGAGAGGAGTAAGCAGCAGTGTCTGTGTGCCTAGAACAACATGCATGCTCAGAGAAGACGGGAGAATTCTGCTAAAAGCTCTTCATGAAAAATTTCCCATCTCACGTAAGTGTTGTATAACTGAAGCTGGGGGATGGATGGAGGAGTATGAAAAGGGTGAATGCGATTTTCTTGTTAAGAAATCAACACAAATAAATAGCACTTTTGTTTATAAAAGTTTCAGTAATGAGTTGGGCAAACAAAAAAGGTTTCATTTTACCTCTCTCCTACTCCATAATTCATGAAAATGAAAATAATTCTAGCAAAAGCGATGAATGTGACCATCATGTGTGGCACCAGATAAAACCAAATTCTTTAAAATGGAGTGAAATCCCTAATTTGTCGAAATAGGATTCAGTGACTGTCTGGGAGAGTATAAAGGAAGGTGTCCTACTGCAGACACAACATGCCCCTGGCAGTGCATGGCATATTGAACCATGTGATGCAGAAGCAGCAGCAGGAGATTAAAATAAAACAGAGAGGTAACAGAAAACACAAAAGCCCCCTCAAATGTGGCAGCCACTCCTGCACTGAGCCAGAAGTGGGAATCTTCTATGAAATCTCTCATTCTTAGCAAATAAATACATTCCTGATAATTAAAAGGTATGTCTTTTGGACTGGATTATCAAGTACATCCTGGCAGCTGACTTCAACAGAAAAGGTCTGCACACCACTGCATTAGGTAAACAGAGTTAAAGTACATCACTTTACTTGATCAAATAGACCATTTCCTCCAGCTTATCCATACTGGGAACTGTGACTAAACTATTCTGTGCCCAATTGCTGATAAGTGCAATGATTTTAACATAAGACAACACTTTCTCCAACTACAGAAATGCCGGATCATCACTTTTATATCTAGGGAATTATGTTGATCTTCAATCAGAAATAAAACACCAAAGGATCAGGGAGGAACAAGAGTGGAGAAGACTACCGCCCTTGTGACAAGTAACTTCCACTGAATGCAGCAAACTGATTAACTGTCTCCCACAGTGGTTATTAATTTGAGAGGTAGGAGAAACAAAAGGCCAAATGAGTTGCTGCTCATGAAAACAAATTGAGGGGAGGGAGGAAGAAAAAAAAAAAAAAAAGAAGGGGGTGTGTGAATGTGCACGATCCTTTTCTCTCAAGACAAACACAAATTCCGAACCTAAGTTTCAAAAATATGGAACAACTAAAACCACCACCAGCTACTGTGGGACACATAGGCCTGTTTCTTTGTACATTGTATGTGTGAGAAATGCAGAAGAACCTCAAATACAAAATGGTATTTGAAAACAACCTCCTCAAACCTTCTCCCCTTGAGACTTTCCAAAATGTGCACCAAGCTGCAAGAAGCACTTAATATCAAGTTTCAAAAATCACAGCTGGACACTTGACTCACTCCTAAAACCTTTTATTTTTTTAAAAAAAGAGGCTGATTTTTCTAAGCCATCCTGTACATCTAGAAGGCCTTTTACAGAAGGGTGTTTAGTGAGCTTCTTATTACAGTTTTAGAAATGTTTTTTACCTTCTTCTCTGACAAGTCATGATCCAGCTCATCTTCAGAATCATCCTCACTCTGCTGTTGTTGCTGCTGCTCCTGCATGTCCTTCATTTTAATCAGCAGCTCTGCCTTTGGTGCAGATGTGCTGTAGTAAGTAGAATTGGTTGTCAGGGAGATGGCAGACGGCGCAGTCTGCTCCTCTTTCCTGGGAAAAAGTCACAACTTTCATTAATTGCCTTGACACCCTGATCAGTGAAAAGAAAGAACAATCTTTTAGAGCCATCACTTCAGCAAGCAAGCAGGGTGGTTCAAGAGAAAGCCATTATCCATGTAAACAGGACAAATAAATGCTGTCTGTAAAGAAAATGTATATGAACTCAGAACATGAACAGCAAAAGCTAGAACTGAACTTGTGCAGAAGACCTTTCACCATTACAAGAAGTGAAATGGATCTAAGGAGAGAAAGAAAAAAATTGAAGTTACATTTTTCAAAGAGGTGCAAAGACCTCAGTGTCAGAGAGAGTATCCTTTCAGACTGCCAAATGTGGGATACTACAATGTAGGGATTTATCTTTTTGATTATGGAATCATCCATGGACTTCTCTAGAAGGCTACAACTTATCTGATAACTTCTATCAAGAAAACAAAAAACACAGAACATCAACATGGATGGTATTTCATTATTTTCTGACTTCGATCTCATTCACTTCCAGCACATGCTTCATGCCCGCTTCAACTTGTCTTTGTAAATTTGCGTCACATAAAAAAAGCTACAATATTGTTCCTTCTGTATCCAGTTACTAGACTGGATGATCTCAGTAAAATATCTAATCACTATGAAATGGCAAAAGTTACTTATTCTTTAAGTTGTCAAAAAATGGGTTTCAACCAGGTCTTGGGAAATTTTTCATATTGTACAACACTGTTCCACTTCTGTCATTAATGGTATTGTTAGTAGTATGTGCTTGACTAATATTCTAACAAAAAAGTCTTACAAAAGACCCAAACCTCAACAGTAGGAAAATCCTCACCTTCAGACCCCTATGAATACTGACACACTTTGGATAGAAGCTTACAAGGATACACTGATGTACGGAAAGTAATACTTACTTCTCTTCTGAAATTTTTGGAGAAGGAACTTTTGGCAGGAGCTTCCTGCGTTGCTGAGCTTCTTCTAAGAGATGTTCATCTTTAGGAAATATACCAACCATGAGATCCATTGTTGTTTTTATTTTCCCATTAGGATCAAGTATGTCTGCTAGAGATTTATCTCTTCCCACAATCTCTCTAGCAAGTTCTTCTGACTTCCAGTCTTCAAAGGTCTTTTCTTTGGCCTTTACATAGCTGGCTGCTTGCGTGGCAGCATTGCTGTCCTTCAAATTGCTCCCTGGTTCTTCAGCTGGTTGAGGGTCAGCTGGTTTGGTTCTGGCTTCCAGCTCTGGCTCTACACCTTGCCTGGTGTAAGCACAGAATCGTGAGTAGGATTGCTCAGAAGTGCTGAGAGTTTTAATCTGGTCCTTTTCCAAACCACTGGGTAAAGCAGGAGGCTCCATAGTACTGGCAAGACTCTGACGACTCTCCTTCTCTGCAGTGCTCTCAGAATGAACTATTTTGATAGGAACCATTTTCACCGTAGTATTGTTGTCCATAACCCTTTCAATTCTGGAAAATAAACAAAATTAATCTTTAAAAATGGAAGACCCTTACATCTCAATTCATATCTGTGAATCAGAGGGGAAGTCTAGATACAAAAAAAGATAGGCAAGAGAACGAGGTAATGGAATATTCCTTGCACTGTATCTAACCCTAAACCTACACATTTTCTTTTTTTGCCCTCACATTTTGAATAGTATTATTAGTTCACTTGTAAGCAATCTTAACATCAGTTTTGCACAAGACTTGTGATACAGGACTTCTGTTTGTTTCATGAACACGAGGGTCCAATCTCAGCAGCCAGGCCCCAGATTTCAGACAGGCTGCTGAACCGCCTTGGAGCCCCTTTGTTGCCACATGTGTAGAGGAAAACACGCCTCGAGCACAACCACACTGCCTCACACAGATTCAACAGTGGCCTCTGCTTCTGCCCTGACAGGCAGCTTAGCTGCCTGGGGACTTTGTGCCCTCACATCAATTCTCAGCTTTTCCAAGGGAAGAGACAACAGACCAGACCAGATGCTGAGCTACAAGAATAACAAATAATCACATACGGAAAACCTGGAAATCACTCAGAAATTAGTTGCATGATTAAAAAAAAAAAATCTATTTGAAGGTATTTATAACATTTCACATATGATCTAGAAGTTTAATAAACAGGTCTCACCATAGCACCCTAGTTCTCCACTTAAAGAAAAAATGGTCACTGAAGAGGGTAACACACAATTCTGGATAAAGAGGAGGATGACATGGATTTTTAAATTGGACAATAACATGTTAAATAAAATTACAGAAACATCTGTACTATATGTAAACCATTTAAGAAACTGAAGTCTAGTTTGGTTGTTCTTATTTTGCAGAAAGTTTAAAATTATTGCCATAATGTGGGTTTGGAAGCTTTTCAGCAAGTAAAGGAACATTGCCTACTAGCTAAAATATCTGGTTTCATCTGGCTGGGTAGCTTTGCTGCCTTTCAGATAAGTGACCAAGACATACTACGGCTCTTTTCCTCTAAGTGTGGGTGTGTCACTTTGCTTAAAAATAAGCTTATACTTTTCAATTGCTGGAAACAGCAAAATCTATGACTTCATGTTTTTCAGAAGTTGTATCTTGCACTTTAAAGGTACGTTTGGCTCTGAATGAAGGCACAGCCTCCCACAGTAGGTATTGATTGTTTAAAAGTGCTTTGCAGACATGCTTTGGCACACTGAGCCAATTTTTGGGGCAGGTTTTTCAGCCCATACTGAACCTCCCCACTCCCATTTGGTCAGAGTGTTTTCAAGGTGACTGTCATTCTAAACAGCTCATTCCTGTGCCTGCTGCTCAGACCCAGCTCCCTGCCTGCAGACGTGGGCTCCCCTCCTGATTGTAGAAGGGCTGGGCCTGCCACCATTCCTGCCCTTTCTTTTGCTTGTTTTTAAATAAATCTCACACCTTTTCAACTCCACCTGCTTGTGAAGAGAAACACATTTTGGAATTTGGGGGAAATACGTGATGAGTGCATAAATGTGTGTGGGCCAACTGGAAGAGATGAAGCAAGCTGACTGCAATTCTTCACCTACAATGCCTGGCATCTGTTTTGAGACTCTGAGTGCATTCCTCTCAGCCTAGTCAAAGATCTTCCAGATACTTAGGTTATCGTCAAATCAATCGACTTCAGTAAGACCAAAGAGAGTTCAACACCAGGTGCTTTAAAAAGTCTGTTTTCTGCAACCACTATCCTCCTGATTTCTGAAAGTTTTCCATTTGCAGAACAGCAGCATGAAATTTCAACCTGCAGCAACTCCGCTTGTGGACATTTCAAAGCTTTAATCCAATCACAAACACAGTCCTTGACCTGAGTGTAGGTTTATTGGGAATCTATTAATGCACATCTACTGATACACTATTTTCATCTTTGTTATCGCTAAACAGTTGTCTTTGGCAATAGCTGGGTTCTGCACACCACCAGTATTTCCCCACATCACACTATTCTGCCTTAAATGCTGCAGGAAACCCTGCACACTCACACACTTAAGCCTGTTGATAAATAAGACACCTTCCTTAAAGAAGAGTACACAGCTACCTGCTGACAGCATCAAATGTCAGCTGCTGACAGCATCAAATGTCAGCTGCCCACAGCATGCAAACTAGCATGTCCAAAAGCTCATATGCAAGGAGACAACAGAAATAATAAGCCCAATCAGATTAACTGCATATTAAGATAAATCTACTTAACATATTTTACTCATATGAAATAAATACCATATAGAAAGTTCAGAGGCTTGGCCTCCATGCCTGTCCATTTTGGCCCAACCTGCTTTAGTGTGCAATGTAATGTTTTTATTCGTCAACTGTGAATTAAGATGATGGAAAATTTACAAAACCCAAGTTTCCTTAGCTTCCTGGAAGAGTTTGTTATCTTATGGGAGAATAACCTTTTATGATGTTAGCAGCATATGACAGACACAGCAATCAATTAATTTCATTCAGTTTGTCTGAGTTTACCTAGCTTGGGAAAGGACTGATGTTCTCCTGCGGAGTTTTCAGTCCATGTCAACACAAAATGCTGTGGACTCCTCTGCAGACTACCTGCAGTGCCAGTTTCATGGTAAAAGCAACATAAAATCAGTCATGATTTGGCAGAGTATGCTACAGCATGTGTTTTCAAAACAGATGTTCTGAGAACGGATCCAGCTTCCCTTCCCACATCTGCTTTGTCCCTACACTGATTTCGTATTTATATACAGACTTGGCTACAGGAAATGATCACAGGGAATCTTCTGATTTCACCTGGACCTACAGAGGAGAATCCCTTAGATTCATTCCCTTTCATTTTCTACTACCACCTCTAAAAACTGAGCAGCAAGAGCCAACTAAAAGAAATCACAGACCAGTTGAAAGACATTAGTGGCACCAAGTGGAATTTCACACAAGCCTTTGGTCTCTCTAGGATATACTGCAAAGGATCATACTTCATGCACTCGAAGAATGTGGAAGAAAATGAACAGACAACCATTAATGAGATCTTACTGGGCAATAAGTACTAATAAAATAGAAAAGGAGTTACATCTAGTACCTGGCTGGGTTCTCATCCTGTACAGACACAGGAGGTTTATCAGTGAGCTTCTGTGGTGCAAACTGGGGTGAAGGGGACCTTGATGACTCCATGCCAGGTTTTTGAAGATACCGATACTTGGAAGAGTCAGACCTAAGGTTGGATTTTTCTTCTAAGTGCTGACAAACATTCTCTGTGGATGACACTTGCTGGAGCTGCTGTGGATTAGCACTCTTCAGTTTTCCATTGAAAGCTGCAGGACTCTGACAGAGAGAGGAGTGACTGCCAAAGACTTCGGCAGAGCTGGGGGATGAGGATGGAAAGGGTTGGCTGGCTGCCACCAGCAGAGATTCAGAAGAGGTGCCAAGTGATGGTGCAGAATTATCTGGTCGCCTGTGTTTATCTCTTTTAGGTGGTGGTGGCCTCTGAGGGGCAGGTCCACGCTTCTTGTTCAGCAACACTGGCTCTATTCTATGGTTTTCCTCTCCTTTGCCCTGGGACAGACGGGAGTGGTTCTCATTCAAGGACTGTGGCTCAGAGCAGGGCAGATGAGGAAGGCTGCGATCCTTGCTCTTCTCATTCACGTTTTCCAGAGAGTATCGGTAATCACTGGGCAACGTCCCAGACCTGCCCCGACTCTCGTGAGGCAGAACTGTAGGTTCTTGTGCATGCAAAGGTTTGACAGATGCCTTCCACTTGTGGCCTAAATTCTGGTCCAGCTGATCCCTCTTCTCTTGCGAGTTTTCCCTCAGGGCCCCTGTGTCAGCTTGTCTAGAGAAAAGAACACTTTGTTAGTATGCTGATGATTTATTTCCTTCAGAGCAAGGCCACCGCACCAACCCAGGAAGCTTGAACACCAAGATCACATCCAACATTTAACACCAACTCCTCCAATCTACAGTAACTATACAGCACAAAAACATCCTCTCATGTATGGGCACACACGGTGTACCTAATCTAATGTGATGAGTCAAAACATAATGTCAGGCTAAATTAGGGTATGGAGCACCACAGGACGCGACACAATCTTTGGGTAACCCAAGGCAGTGCAGTGTGCACGGCTTGGTCAAACACACAGTACACCTCCTGTGGCACAGTCATATGTCCAAATGTTGGTAGAAAATAAAATTGTCTCCAGAGGAGGAATCCTAACACTAAAATTTAATTCTCTTCTTGCTCTAGAGTCAGCAAATAACTGTAGAAAACAAGTTTCTTACCTCGATACAAAATTAATACTTCACTATAATTTTTAAATGTGAATTGATTACCATGAACCTCAATTATGAATCTGGAGGTTGAATTTTTGTGTAACTGCTAAAAAGTGAAACAAGCGCAAACAAAATGTTTGCTAAAGCTAAAAAATCTGGAAAAGAGAAAATGGATATGAAACAAAGGCAGAAAATGAAATTTAGGATAGTATTTTCTGTATTTTAAACTTGAACTTCTGTTGCCCTGTTAGCACAAATGGCCCAAAATGCCTTATGTGAAAATATTTTTGGCTTTATTACAATTTTACACTCTCTATTTCTCTAGTAAGGAAACAGGCTTTCACAGCTCCAGGCTTGTGTTTTGCTACAAAACAAGTAGTACATTTGTGCTCATCAGATAAAGATAAATTGGGAAACAAACAGGAGGCAGTAAAAAAAAAGTACCTCTGGAGCCCCAGGAGGAGACAAGTTTGCTCTCTCCTTATAGGAAGCTGAAGAGACACTGTGAGCTTAGAAAAGAAGCTGCAACAAAGAAGTAAAAGGCTTCAGAGAGCTACTAGTATCATTGATGCCACTGACAGCACTGGTGTCTGTATTTTTAAACAGTAACCCTGTAGACTGCCCTGCTCAAGCTTTCTTTTGAGGGCACTGTGAAAGAGGGATCTTTCCCAGCCTATTTATAAAATAAGGTTTACTTGAATTTTCAATGTAAACACGCTATGAACATCACTGTACCGGTTGGAAGACTGTCTATAGACAGTTAACAGTGTGTAGGAAAACAAAATTTGGGACAAAAGCACATGAAATAGCTAATAACTTCAAGTCTATTATGAATTCAACAAGGAAAAAAATGGAGTAATTACACACTGCATTATTATTTTAATTAAATTAAAACAAATATTTAAAATAGGGTAGTGTGTAAAAACAACGGATTAGATGTGGATTCCTGAATAGTCACATCTAATCTCTCTCATATGAAGTGTTTAACCTTAAAATTCAACTTTAACAGGTAAATTTTTAATTTAACATGAATGGGGAGATAAGTATTGTTGACATTTAGGTTCTGAGCTAGGAGCAGTTGGTTCAGACAATTTCAAGTTGTCTGATGAATTCAGAGTCAATTCTGTTTTACAAAACAGTATATTTATTGAATCCTATTTTAACACTAGGTGAAGGACAGTTTTGTGAAGTAAAAGATCATATAAAAGGCCAGAAAGACCAATGCTATTCAGCTTTGGTTACGCGGCATCTAAAGAGGCAGCTGGTTTTCCCTAGTGAGTTCAATGTAAGCAGAACTAGGCCCGTAAACAGTTCCATTAATTTGAATGGAAATATTTACCAACTGAAGACTGCAGGCCTTAAGTATAAAATACTGTGTTTTAATTGGCATTTTTCATTGTCTAGATAACACAGAAAGAGCACAATTTTCTCCTAGTTAACCTGTGCAAAAATTCTTCAGGCCTCCCTATTCGTCTTCGCATCCATAAGCCATAATATAAGACAGTGTAATAGATGTGCTCAGGTGCAGAAGAATCAAGGGCATGGCACAAAATATCTCAAAGACATCAATCACATGCATTACCTCAGTCAGTTTGCAAAGTACACTATGAACTTCACATGCACATTGGGAGAGAGAGTGTTGGTGGAAGCAAACAGGACAGAGTACACCACTGATCTGACATAACCCAAAATATTTAACCAATATATCGGTACATATGTATGCATATATATTATTACCCTGGCTCAGAAGCAATGAAAGCTGTAGTAGTCCTGTCACCTTTCAAAACTGAACAAAAGGAAATAAAGAATTACAGTATAGAGTAATTTAGAGATGCCATGTTTGCAAACATGGAGATAAAATTCAGATTGCACACATGCTTTTATACAGCTTCCACAAAATTAATCAAAAATTTTGCAGTGCCACAGAGAATGGGTCTGAGGAAAGGTGGTGGCTACATTCAACACTGAGGCTAGTTTGCATTCGGTGTGAGTGGGTCCTCATGCAAAACATGCTTATCACATTACTTTGTAGAGATTCAAGCTTACTGTTCAGAAAGGAGGAAAAGAAAACAAGCTTCAAGCCCCAGGGGAACACAGTGGCAAGAACCTGTAAAGGTGTTACATTATTATCAATACCAAGAAGTCCACTGAGCTGCTTTACATCTGCTGGTGGTGCATCATGCAAAAATATGCCCAGAATACAGTCAGTTCGGAAATGAGGCTCATAGGAATATGCAAGGATAAACAAACCACTGAAAGGAACTTATCATTTATAACCAAGTATCAAAAAGGGAGAGACACAGAACAGTCTTAAATCATCTGAAAATGTGACAATTGACTTAATTACTATTTTCATTCTAGATAACAAATCAGTCAACATCAAAAACATTAAACTCCTGGTTATCTTCAAACCCAAATCTCCTCCATCCCCATAATACAATGCCACAATTGCCCAAATGCAAGAGCCCTTCTGAGGCAACAGAACCAGGAAAGCTCACACCACATTCCCCATTCCTGGCATGCCACAATAATACAGCTTTGATTGTCAGACAACTTAAACTACTCCCTTAACATGAGCTGCAACCTTAACATGAGCTGCAAAGGAAGCGTAATTAAGAGTCATACAAAGTGGTGTTCAGTAAGGGTGAGTCTAGTACAGGAGTCTAACATGAACCTTTTTTACTGCACCTGCTTTTGATATTTAGCTATAGGAGCCTTCATATCTAAATGGTGGGGAGCAGAAAACCAGTGTATTTCTAACTGAAAAGAAGGCACTGCTTCATTACACACACCAGTCCTCCAATGATCTTGAGAATCTATCATTTAGAAGAGGGCCCAGTCTTCCCAGAGCGGATCTGTGTGAAGAGACAAGAGAGTGCACACTCATGGGCCACATGAATGTGGGAGAAGCCCTGCTCTATGGCTGACACGTTTCACACAATGACCACAGTCACCCAACACACCACCAGCACTTACTACCATGGGGTGGGAATGTGTATCTCCATACCGGCAGCACTAAGTATTTTCTGCCCCAAACGGACATCTCTTGGTTTCCTTCTGGCTCCATTAGCTTGGGACATACATGCTCAAGACTGAAAAGCACAGGCACGAAACTGGGGCAAAAAATCCCCAAGTCTTATCCCCAGTCTGGGCACCTCCAGTTTCCCAAGGAAAAATACAACAGGCTATTATAACAATCCAGAGATAGGTAACAATCTCTGGACACTGAGCTCATGTAAGCTCTTACATGAAAGTTAAAACATATATATGTACGTAAACACACACACGTTAATAGGAGGCTGCCAGTGGAGTCAACGAGCAATTACAAAAATGAATCATTATGTATAGATGCCTATCAGAAGAATAACATTTTTGGTCACCATAAAAAACAACCTCAAACCACTTCCTTCACTTGCCCCATACTCAGGACTTGACTAAATCTAGACAGAGAGGCAGAATGACCTGATTGAATGTTGTACCTCAGTAAAAGAAAGTGACTTCAATCAATTCAATGTGTGTGATTTTTATCAGTCTGATTTACAGTTTCTTGAGAATGCTTCAGGCCAACCCAAACAGTGCCACAAGACACTTCAAAATACCAGACTAGATAAGCTTTGCAAAAATGCATTAGCCAACATTTGAAAAATGTATCATTTGTTAAAGACCTGACCTCTGTGAAGAAGTTACCATAAAACATAAGTATGGTTATGTAAGCAATAATGTGTCCTGCACTAACTCACTGGCAAAAGAGAGTAAATGGAGGGGCTGTTTCTGATTTAATTTGAATTCCTTCTCAAGAACTACAAGCTACACTGGAAAAAGGCCTTCATACCTGAGTATGACTCCTCCATAAAAGTCCTCACCCTACAATAACAAAAACGCCCTCAAAATCAAGGCCAAACCTTTGCATTCCCTTTAAAGTGACCTAATGCAGGTATTTTGCCAGAAGAGCCCGTCTCTTTCTTACACCATTTTGAGATTTGTCTTCCTTTTTCCTACATTCTACTAGCAGTAGGAATTGTACAGCCTCACAGAAAACTGGATCAAGGACCTGACCTGGCTTGAAACAGATAATTATGTGGCTTTAAGCAATTGTGAAATACTGCCTTTGCATATGACAAAATCCTGTTTATAGGCACAGCCCTTGCCAATATGTTACATTTTAAGCTACAAACTTGATGTGCTGAAACTGTTTTCATTGTGTATTTGCCTGGCACTTGGCACCGTGGGATCCAAAAGCATTTCTGAAATGGTCCATAAATAAAGAGTAGTTTCTTCTAAACAGTATAGTTCTGCTTGAGTCAACATCACAATGCTATGGATGGGGTGCACAGGGTAAGACTGTGGAAATTTAGAACAAAGTCTGAGGTGTAATTCTACATTTTAATCCATATTGATATGCACTAACCAATGCAATCTAATAGAATAAAGCTTACTCTATAGTAGTCTCTACAAGCAAATTGTGCATTGTTTTCTTCATTGTCTAGGGGCTCAATTTAGATATCCAACCACAGGTGTTCTTCTAAGATTTCAGAAACTTTAAAGATTCAAAGGCATCAGTTCCCCTAAGTGGTGACAGCTGGAAGCCAAGTGGGATATGCTGGACTATCTCAGGTCTCACTGGACACCTGTATTTGTTCAGCCAACTGTTTAGCCAAACAAGTTTAGCCAACTTAAAATCAAACCCAAGTTCTCTATGGATTATAATTTGAGTCAGCACTTCACTTGCATGTAGGCATCTCAACTCTATTAGGTATCTGCTTTTTTTTTTTTTTCAGAGGCTCCAGGACCCCAAAGGTTTTGAAGCCCTTGAATTAGTTTTTGCTATTGCAATGCTAATGAGACACTGACAACACACCACCATAATTTGGATCTCCAATATCAGGGCAATTTTATTAGCAGCAGTTCATTTTTCTGATGAAATCTCTTACCTACTATCACTACAAAGTCAGTACAGCTCACATCCATCAGATAATGACACATGAAACATATTCCAAAGATGCTAAATGCTAACTTGGACTATGAAACTAGTTAGAAATCTTTAACAACAAAGGCAAAGAATAGAGGGCCCTCTAAAAACCAGGTAATTTAATGACCATGATGGCTGTACCCAAAGAGTCGTCCCAGGAAGAGGCACAACTAAGCCACTACAAAGAAGTAGAGCTGTTCACTGTCTTGATCTGAAGAGACAGATAATGGCAAATAGCATCCAAGAAGCACTACTAAAGCAAATGGTCCTAACAAAGCACGTGTTAAGATAAAAAGAATATTGAATGCTGAATGATGAGAGAATGCTTTTTCTCTATCTCAAGAAAAAAGGCCTGATATACTTCAGAAGACAACTGAAGGTATAAACCCAGCAAGATATTTCACAAAGTGTATCCCATGGCACATCAGTGTTACAATACAACCCGTTTATCACGACACAAGTCTTGGTTTTTCAGTTCTGTCTGTGAATGCCTGTTAACATTATCTGCGTCTCAATGGCAGCGATCTGTTTAGTCAGTCACACTAAATACAGCTTAGCTGTTGCACCCTATGTGATAAAGCCAAATGTCACTCTAGCTTAACAACCCTTGCATTATCACCTGGTTTTATCGCAGAAAGAAATATGATAACAGACACTGCTTGCCACTCCATCGATCCCACCAGAATTTCACTCCTGTCCTGTTTGCATGGCAGTATACACATGGCAACGTGTTTTCATCTCACATTCTTTCTCTCTAAAAATGCTACTTCTCTCCCCAAGAAAATCAGAAAAACATTCAACAGATCCACTGTAATTCTGCAGTACATAAATAAAGTTATGTTGATGGATGAATGTAGGCCAGTCAGTCATGGCTAACAGCAAAAGGCAAAGGCCCACAATAAAAATCAAATCCGATTAAAATGAAATTTCTTACAGCAGCACAGGGGCCTTTATGCAGAAGGGAAGAATCTTGTGGGAAAGGGCAGAGGGAGGGATGTTTTCTTTTCCTTAGTTCAGAAAACAAAAGCCCCTCCTCCATTCTGCTGTACATCAAAAATAAATGATAAAAGATAAAGCAAGTAAGAATACAGCCATAAAAATTATCTATTGCTTGCTTGCCCTAAGCACACAGGGGATTACCTGCATGGAATTAAAATGACTTCTACTCACTTAAGTCAACCAGTTAATGTGTTCTGTACTTACACATTTAATTCAATCATCAGAATACCCCTACAGTATAACAAGAGCCATCGTACTACACAAATGGCAACCATTGCAGAGACAAAAGACAATACTTCCCAACATAAGTGACAAGAAAATCACAGTTATATTAAAAAAAGCTCAAATAAGAATGATTATTTTGTCAATTTACTAAAAAATCCCCTACATTCCAGTTGCCACTCCTTTGATAATTTTTTCATCTACTGTTTTTTTCTGATATGCTGTTGCTATTTCTTTTTGCTATTGCTACCGAAAACAGCTGCTTGCAGCTGAACAAAAATTAGGTAACAGAAGAGAAGGTATAAAATGAAATACTTTGTGAATAACAGCTAGGTCACCTGGGTTTCTCAGGCAGGCACCAAAACGAACATATAGCTTATCTCTAAAGGAAAAAATAAATCCTAAACCAGCTATTTAAATTAATTAGCATGCATATGCCCACATTTCAATAGCCATCTTTTCACTCAGAGCCACACTCACCGCTTGCTTCCAATAGTCACATCCAATTCTCTTACACTCCCAGCTAATAGCTCCTGCTGCTGTGGAAAAGGTCTTCGTGCAAGCCTGCACTCACAGTAACAGGCTTGCCAGGAAAATAACAAGATGAAAAGCTCTCGCACCACCCTTAGCCGAGAGGAACCCCGAGCCTGGCACCCTGAGCCACAACAACGGCACTGCAGCCCTCAGTCCAGAAAACAAGTATTTTCGAAAGGCACTGCCTTCTAATTCCAGTGTGCATGATGCCAACTGTGAAAACAAAAGCTGCTAAAAACAGCGCGTGTGTGTGAGCATACGCACACAGAGCATCTTCGCTGGATTTAACTCACGTTTTCCCCCTATTCTCCCAACCCATCAGCAAACAGAGCAGTCAAATACACTACGCAAAATAAAATTCTGTACCAAGCATTGCATTGTTCCTAATTTGCTATCGTAGCTTCTGCTGATAGGGACAGAAGATGTAGCCTGTGATCAAAGACCTGAAGAACAAAAGAAATACTGCATTGAATTAATACTGCAAATTTCTGTTCCAAACTGACAAAGAAAGGTAAATAAGGCGCGCACCTCTAGAGAGACATTTCTCTCACGCTTTAACACTAAAGAAAAGACAATCTTACCAGGATTTACAGCTTTTTATCCATATTTACTGGATATGTGAGCTTTGCATCCTTGCAAATGTGCCAGCCAGTTTGAAAGCCTCGCAGAACTGAATCTGTCTCAACCTCTGCGTCTCATTTACTGTAACACAGAGGATTTTCAAAGCCATGCCTCACAACAGCTGGCTTGTTTTTGCCTGCTTCCTATGATTGACAAGTTCATACAAGCTCTGTCAACTTTAACCTTGATAAGTGAAGGCTTAGTCTGTATTGTATGTTACATCACCAGAAACTTCTGACCTCAGGGGAAAGATCTCAGAGACTTCAAAGCTCTTCCTTTCCCCCACCCCCACTCCTGGATTTGGTTATTAAAAAAACCCCCAAAAAACCAACAAATCAACCCAAAATTTAAAAGTCTTAATTTTTAAGGGTTTTTCTTCTCATTTATGAAAAATAATGATCCATATTTCTGTAACTCCAGCTCTGAGTTCTAAGTATTTACAATGATTTTAAAAGATCAGTGTGTTACTAGACTCCTTTTTGAACAATGTTCAAATAACCAAGTCTTTAATTTTAAAGGAGAGTCTTCATCAACAGCCCTGCAGCTTGAATTTTTTTGCATGTGTTGTGCAGGAGATTCTGCAGGGAGAGAACTAAATGCTTTCATGCTGCATGAGCAAATTGCCACCCCCACGCTCCATCTTTAGAAACCAAAGGAAGGCATCACGGCCTTCATCAGAGCAAAGCTCAAGTTCCTTTCAATTTTTCTGCAAGAACACACTTAATAAAGAAGCTGTGGATAAGGCTTTAACATGTATTAAAAGATCATTTTAAAGATGACCTTTTTAAGATGAAAATGTTATTTAAGCTGCATGCAAAATCACATGGAGCAGTTCAGTGAATAGCCTCCCTTAAAATTTTTCTGCCTCCCAAAGCTGCTGATTTCATTTCAATAGAGAAAGAGAGAATAACGTGAAGGAAACACACCCGTTTGCATAATACAACACAACTGGTTAACAGACTGTAGCAAGTCTGGTTGGCCCATGCAGAGAAATGGAAGTTATGGCTGTCACATTACTTTTTAGCCCAAAACTTCTCTCAAATTTACTGGCATAAACAGTCTCCTCCATGACAGCAAATCATAACCATGTTGGCTAAGGGCTTATAGCAGAAAGCGAACATTTCACAGGCTAGCTTTTAGTACCAGAACACCATAAAGCCACTCCACATGTCAGAAATATACGAACTGCTGCACTGAGGAGACAAATCAGTCACCTATTTCCAATTATGCTGTTCATCAAGTAACTTAAGGGAAAATAAAAGCTACAACACAACAACACATGATGTTTTTAAGACCATAACCACTGCAGACTATATCTTACATTCTCTCTAATCTCCCTACTCAATTGTTATCATTAACAGGGCCAGAAGAAGATAGCTGGATTTCAAGCAATGCAACAAAAATGTATGTCTTTAGATTGTTTTCATTCTAAACCTCTTTCCAGGGAAAGCAGTAAAATCAAATCAGAACACAAAAGTGAACAAATTCATCTCTGTTTCTCTCTCCACAAACTTTTTTGTGTGCTGTTCCTTTTACTCACTCTCAATTTCAGTACCTTCAGAATGATGTTTAGGACTTCTTCCAGCTTCTCATGCTTGGTAACACTGTAGGGACAGGGGAGAAAACTTTCTATAGGAAGAGACTATCCTCCAACACTTCCTTTAATCAGCCCATGATGGCCTCACATACCCCTAGCTGTCACTGCATGCACGGTGGAGAACAGATGTGCCAGGAGCAATTAAGCCAAAGTAACTGTACTGAGTAATAGGAAGCTGGAAGCAGAAAAAAGGAGATCTATGAGGTGGGACAGCCACTCAAGTTTACAAACGAGTATTCAAAATTCAGCTAACAAAGGCAGAGGGAGAATCCACGTTTTCAAGGGTGTGGAGAATGAGCAAATTGGATGGGGGAGAAACAGGGCTGCATTACTGTAGTGTACTGTAAACCAAGCACAGGCTTTGGAGGCAGTCCAGCAACCATTTAATGAGATCCAGCAGCTGCTGGTGAGCCAGAGTGGAGCATCACACTAATTTGCAGGGTGCACACCTGACAGCCCCTGGGCTGAGTTCTGCCAGGAGAGTCAGGAATGGGGAGGCAATGGCAAGAACCTGCAAATTTTTACACACTCCTTTAGCCACAACCAACCCCAAATCCCAAAATAATGCATTTCTAGTGTTCTTGAAAAACTGCGCATCTCTCAGTTCAAGCAACCTAGAAGTTTTAAAATGGACAATAAGAGGAAGAAAAAGACTACAAGTGGGGGAATTTATCATACAACTCCTGCCTCGATCCTGAGGTATGAGAAGAATCTGGTTCAAAACTTTGATACTTGAAGAGCTACCCTGTGCCAGTGGCCATATGTATTTAGATAAATCATTTTTGAAAGATCAAGCATCCACACTGTGGTATTTAATTTTGAAAAGGGCATTTACATACATGAGATGAATATTTTTTAAAAGAACAAGCCAGATGGTATAATGCTAAGACATAACATGCAACTGAAGGTACAATATATGGAACTCAGAGAAAATGTGTAACACCTACCAAAACACCCAACCACCTTTTGTCCTTCCTCTTTCTGTCCCCTCCAAAGGTTGAATTAAACAGCAATTAAAAGCACACCTACCAGCAAACTAAAGTCGTACTCAAATGAGGAAAATCCAGAACTAACCTACCAAGCCAGATGTATAAACAAAAGAAGATTAAAAAAAACCCCAAACATAAAAACAAACAAACAAACAAACAGGCAAAGCTGATGAACAAATTCCTAAGGTTGTTAGAACAAAAAAACCCCAACCAAACAAACAACAAAAACACAAAAAAACCCCAACAAACAAAACCACCACTTTTTCAAACACAGTTATCAGAGGGATGGAATACTCCTATGAGGACAAGGTGAAAGAGTTGGCATTGTTCAGCCTGGAGAAGAAAAGGCTCCAGGGAGACCTTCTTGTGGCCTTCCAGTACCTAAAGGGGAACTACAATAAACCTGGAGACACTTTTTATAAGGGCATGCGGTGATAGGATAAGGAGGAATGGCTTTAAACTGAAAGAGGATAGATTTAGATTAGATGTTAGGAAGAACTTCTTTACTGTGAGGATGGTGAGGCACAGGAACAGGCTGCCCAGAGAAGCTGTCGAAGTCCCACCTCCGGAAGTGTCAAAATCAGGTTGGATGGGGCTTTGAGCAATGTGGTCTAGTGGAAGATATCCTTGCCCATGGCAGAGGGATTGGAACTACATGATTTTTAAAGTCCCTTCCAACCCAAGCCATTCTATGATTCTAATGTAAACAAAAAGGGTTTCAGGAGCTCATGTACTTGAATTCTTTATTAACAGCTAAGAGCTTGTGAGCAAGCACATTGGCTCTTCTGCTCTTCCTTCAGATGACAACAAATAACTGTACACAACTTGCTGGAAAGGGAAAACAACAATTTAAAATTTTTTTTCCATTCCCAACTTCAAACAAGAAGACATTTTCACATGCAAATTCATTACTGTTAGGAATTCAGGTACCTGTAGCATTATTTCAATCAAACTGGTATGTTCTGGCTACATAAAAAGCACGTTTTCTTCTCTCTTGAACTGAATAACTAACTTTCCTCAAACAAGAGCACTTACACATTTAAATAGTTCTTATTTTACTTAAACTGATTTTAAAAAGAGAACACCTAGCTTTAAAAGCTCTTGAATAAAATTAACACAGAAATTGGTAGTGCACAGCACAGCTAAAAAAATCATCCATTTTTATGATTTATTTTCTACAAAACACTACTAGTTACGTCATTCCATACTTAACAAACTGACAGGAAATATTTATTTGCTTTAGAAGAATTAATGTGAAAAATTACACCAGATTTCTTTTGCTACATAAAATACTGAAGGTTGTTAACACATGCATGAAATGTTTGTCAAAGTAATTTTTTTACTGATTTCTAAGGAAGCAGTTGCAAAAGATCATACTATTTCTTCCTTATGAGGGAAAGGGAAGAGGGTGAAAACATTTTAGTCACATAGCTATGGGAGTGCCTTTTTTAAGTCCTACAATGACTAAGACACACTGGCCCTGCAGCATTAATTCAGGAAAAACTCAATTTGACTGTAACAATGTATATAACTTAATGACATTGAAGTAACTTCATGAAGTTCAACGAGGCCCAGCTCCTGCAGTTAGGTCAGGGCAATCCCAAGCACAAGTACAGGCTGAGAATGGATGAAGAGTAGCCCTGGGAAGACTGACTTGGGGGTGTTTGTAGGCAAAAAGCTCAATAATGACTTGGCAACGTGTATTCCCAGCCCAGAAAGCCAAACGTGTCCTGGGCTGCACCACCAGCAGAGTGGCTGGCAGGGCAAGGGACAGATGTTCCTCTGTCCTCAAGAGCTCAACTCAAATAGGAGTAAGTACTAAGGTATGAAAGAACTGAAAGAAACGTTTTATGGTGTTTGATTAGAGTTGAGTCATGCCATGGTCCTGCACTTGACATGCACATGCTCTTGGACTATTAAATGTTGAAATACTTTCTGCAAACTGTGATCTTGTATATCCTTTTCCACTTCTTGAAATTATGTAACTATAATAGACATCACAGAAACAAATTAACAGAGTTTGAAGTAAAATGTTCTTAGAAAGTAAATAAAAACCAATGTCTGTAAACATCAGTAGTAGACAGCAATCTTAAGAATTAAATCATAAAGCAGGATTCTTTTGAATTGCAGGATGACTTTTAAGCATGCATGTCACACTGCAGTAAGCCACAGACTACAGGTCAGAGCACACATTTCCCTCTTTACCTTTTGAAAGTCTATGTCAGTTTAGAAATTGAGGAGACCTCTATAATTATATTATCCGTAGAAGTCATCCTAGAAATGCAGGAAGAGACATGCTTAAAGAAGCACAGGCTTTACATCTGTAAAAAGGTAAGCTTTTGTAACTAATTTGAAATAGAAAGAGTAGCTTCACTGAAAATGAAAAGCATCAATTTTTGTTTTACAGATCAGAACAATTGTGTAACGCTTCTAAGCCATCCTAAATTTAAGAACATATGTAGAATCACATCAATACCAAAATACTCATCTCATGTTAGATGACTGTGTGTACCTTCAAGTTCATAACAAGAGTGGTTTGGTTCTTGCATGAAAGATTATAATGGCTGCTATGGACCACTACTTTCTCTTCTTATAAAAATAATACCCTAAACTATGAAACACTGCCATTCAGAAGAACATGCTGCTGCTTTTCTAAAAATGGAGGTGAAACTACCTAAATTAATTGCAAAACACTCAGTAATCTCAGAGGGGAAAAACAGAGCTTCAAGATGAAAGAGGGTCACAAGTTACTCATCAACACAACCCCGGCACATTTAAACCCCACAACTGCTGAAGGGGTGCTCCTGTGTCCAGCACAGCCACACTGGCTTTGGTGGCACAAAGGCAACCATAGCACACAGGCCTCAGCAGCATAAAATAACAGCTGCCAGCTATTTAATCCAAACCCAAATTTTAAAAGAAAGTATTAAATATGACCACAAGAAAGATCTTAGGTTTGGTTACTATTCAAATTCTAGGATATACCATGATTTAGGGAGATTTGCTAGCCATTTGCAGATTGCTAGCTTTTAAAAATAGAAAACTAAATGCCTTTAGGGCAGCTCACAGCTCAGAAATCATAAAATCAATTCATGTCATCAGGAGTCCAGTTCCTTTTGAGCACAAGAATGCCTTGTTAAAAAAAGAGCACATGGAAACACATATTCTTTCCCATAGGGCAGCCATTCATATTCACACAGTGGTAGATCACAACACAGAAATTAAGTGCCCAAATGAGAGATTTTACTTAGGTTAGGTTTTTGAATACAGAAGGCATATCAATTCTCTACATATCAGTGTTGTGAAAAAGACTGTAAGAACATTTTATAAAGCCTCTGGTACTGCGGTAAAATGGCCAAATACCACATGTGAAACAGTATGTCAACATAGGCTCCAGCTTAAAAAAAATGTTACTGCAGCTGGTGCCCAGTCATGTGATTTTCATGGATTCCGTAATTATAGAGCAAGAATTGTGCTGCACAAACACTGGTAAAATGCTGGCGTAGGAGTATTATTCACATGCTTTTGTGACTCGGCTTCAGCACTGGTGGATGGAAATCATTTTACTTGTCCAGAGATGCTGTCTGCCTACAGCAGCTTGTCTGCTCCTGGCTGATTGTGCTGCCACCTCCCCCCTCTCTCTCTCCTCCTTCCCCTCCCCTCCACTTGCTCCCGCACACATTCACATCCTCATGGGCTATTCATTTTGAAATCACTATGGTAAGTACAAAGGGCTACAAAAAATTAGAGAAATAGCAGATGGTCTCTTCAGCTGAGCCATAAGCAATGCAAAATACAATTGTATAAACCCACAAACAAATACTAATTTTTACAAGATCTTACAGTCACAATTAGAGAACATGTTTGCTACAGTTCATCATTTCCTCTCCCTTTGAAAGATTAATGCCACTTACAGAATCAAGGAAAGCCCATGAAAGTTCTTTTCCCTGTACGTGTGTTCCTTCTGTTACAAAACTTGGAACTGTCAGATCTGGCAACAGCAGTGTGTGCACAACCTCAGCTCAGCTGCCACACGTCACTTCAGCAGCCACAGTATCAGTGACTGCTGAAATCACTGCTTATACCACAACGGGTCTGGAGGAGGAGGGCAGCCCCCTGCATGCTGACAATTAAAGGTTTTTAACTACATTCTGCATACAGTCACACAATTGAAAAGGGTCTGAAAACATTGTACAGTTTTAGTTAAAGATGAAGTAACAAAGAAAATTGTAGCTGATCAAATAGGAAAATAAACTTTAGTGGCTTCTATTCATGTATTCATGCACTCTGAAAGGCACAAGAAAAGTCCAATTTACAGCACTACTGTGTTCCAGTAGCATGCTGTCTTTCCCAAAGATAATACTGGAAAACTCTTTTGGGAAACCTCAAGCCCTCAACTTGTCCCCAAAAGAACCTGTAACTATCGTTTCATGCACACAAATAAGAATCATCTGCCTCCGAACAAACTGTAATATGCTCAACACTTGACAGTTTCTTCAAGCTCATACTACAGTCCCCATAGATTTCAGTTCCAACATTTGTTCTATCATGCACCTTGAAGTATGTGGGGAGAAAGAGGGAAACAAGGGGAAAAGGCATTGTAGAAACTCTGAATCAAAACTTGCAGTTTGAGTCAGGAAAAGATCAGGTCAGAGTTGTCAAAAGGAAGTCTTTTAAAGACAGAAATTAAGAAATACTTACCTTACAGTGCAGTTCCTTTCACCCAGTTTGTTGACCTTAGAGAAAACATACTCCCCATCTTCCTTTAAATCCTCTGCTTGCCTCCTTACTTCAACCGAGACTTCCTAAAAGTGGTTTATAGTACAAGTAAGAGACGAAGTCATCATGTTTCAGAGTCCCCAAAAAAATCTGATTATGGAACCTCTTATTTGTGGGTTTGCTCTGTTTGAATATACATGAAGTCAACAGCATAGCATGTTTCCAGCTTGTTTGGTTTTAAGCAGCACGGTGTGCTCTGTGACCTCTTGTGCAGCATTCCCAACCTGGCTGTGCTCACGTTACTGCTTTGCTGATCTACAGAAGAGCTTAACATTTATATAAACTTCTGCAACTTCCACTTGNAAAAAAAAAAAAAAGGCAAAGAAGTTACAGAAGAATTGCTCATATTTTACAAGATGCAAGTACACACTAGCTTCTCAGTCCCCGTGTGTGTACTTTAGTTTCTCAGTAAAACATACAACATTGCTGTTCCAGAATGTTATTATCTCACTATCTTCAAACAACCCCACCCAAAGCATAGCTTTGCATTACAAACACTGAACCTACAGGAAATTTAATTGTGCATTAGCACCGGAATAATCTGAATCATATATGCAAAACAACATCTTTATTTACTTCAGCCTGTTGTAAGCATCTTCAATGCACTTATCACCATATTTTCCAGGTGCCTAAACAGGTGTCTGCTTCTTGCCCCAGGAGGCCTATACTGAACTTAAAGGCACTGACTAATAAACCAGAAATGCATGCAGGGAAGAGATTATATGATTTTTCTGCTGGGTAGGCAATTATTTAATAATTTAGTAAATTTAATTTTCAAAATAACTTCCAGGTGAGTATTTTTAGTGCTTGTAATCTCTACCTTAGTAAATCATCCGCATAGTTAAGTCTGCACAAAGTTCAAAAACAACTTTTGCAAAACTTAGACACAAAAAGCTTATAGAAAGACAGTCCACAAATGTTAGAGATCAGTATTTTTTCTTCAAGTTATTCTACTCTACATCTACACACACATACAATTGCATTGTATAAATGCAATGTTTTTACCAAGAGGGGAAAAAATAAGGAAAAAATAATATACACAACAGCATTGCTTCTAATCTTTTCTTGCATAAGGCGAAGTTCAACACAAGTTGAACACATTGACTCCTTAAACATATCAGGCAATCTTGTAGCAGCTTGAATAAGAACTTCTAACAGAGAACTACAGAACTTGGTTTCTCTGTTTACTTGTAGTGCCACCTGCCAACCATTCCCTGGCCCTGCTCAGTTAAAAATTAACTTAATATTTACTCGCAAATTGAACAGACATTTGGCATCTCTCTAAGGAATAAATTTATACATCTTAAATCAAGCAAACTGACATAAAACAAAACACTAAGCAGTTTCACTTGTTGCTATAGTGTAGCTTTAACATTAACAGGCACATTTGTAATCTCTAACTTTATTGGCAGAAGTTTTGTCCTATGTAGCTTTCACAGCAAGCAATTTTTGAAGAAAAGAGGAAATCCATGGAAACTATTAGACCATTAACAAAATTGGACAGAAGTTCCCCTTGGAACAACTTCATTCATCGTTTCAGAGAATTAAAAACCTTAAAATGGGGAAGACAGCCACACCAATGAAAAAATAACTCTAGATCAAGATTGTGTTGAACCTCTCCTAGATCTCTACTGTAAAAAAGAGGATATCAAATCAACCACATGTTTTTTTCCATCTGTCTACAACATACAAGAAATTACTTGATCCAATTGCTCTTGTGCAGTACAAACTTTGATCTTCTTCGTTTTACTTAACAAGACATACCTATAACATTTTTTCTTTTACTGACAAAAGGCAAACACCATATTACATTGTGTTCCTAAATTGGAAATTTTCATAAAAATTCTCTTTCCCCTCCACTTCTCTCCTGTCCCCCAAATGCCTCGGTCAATTTAAAGGATAATGCAAAAGACACCTGTACCTGTTTGTAGAAATCTGTAGAAGGGGATGATCTAGACCTCTCATGAGTGTACTGGGATTTCCCATGTTGTTCATGGCCTGCATCAAGGATATTATCAGCTGAATGGTACCTTCCTGAGCTCCTTGGCTCTATTGGCTTCCGCTGTTCTTTCCATGATGCCTCATACTCTGCAAAGGTTCCGAGGCGCTGTGGCTGTCCAGATTTCACAATCCTATCAGCAGTTTTATTGCTGTTACTATGGTGGATGTTATTTTTTGAAGTATGAGCAGTTTCAAGTCCAACAGAGGCTACTCGATCTCGTCTCTCATACCACAACTCCTCTCCCTCTTGTCCACCATGAGCCTTCCTCTCAGGCTGTCCCTCTGCTAGACCATGGGGAACTGGTTTCTGTGATGATTGTCTAGATGCAGGTTTACTTGTTTCTTCAAAAAACTTCCACTTGTCTGCAAATGAGCCCAGAGCTTCTTCTGATGTATTTGGACGGCAATGAGCATGGCACTCATCCTCTGACATCCCCACCTCATTCATCTTTTCCGGTTCAGAGTATGACTTCAGCTTTTGCTCTGTTGTGAACCTCTTCCTGGCTCCAATGCGAGAAACATGATGAGTTCCACTCCCTGTAGGGTTCAGTTTAGCCTGTGTAGCCTCAATGAATCCAGACACATCTTCAGCCAAAGCCAATAACGCAGAGTTGTAACTACCAGTTTTCCGCTCAGGTGATCTGGGGAGATATTCAGCAGAGCTGGGCTCCAAGTCCCGACGTTTGAAGGACGTTGCCCTCAGAACCCGGGCTTGTGCTTCCTTGAGGTGATCTTTGTAGGTGCTGGTAAAGTTTGTGTCTGGGGAGTTCGTGACATTTTCTGCCGAATCTGGTTTCCAGGTCTCATTGCACTCCTCCGCTTCAGATGACCCTACTAATGTAGCAGTACTTCTACTTTTTTGCAGCTTTGCTCTTCTCATTTGGATCTCATTTCTCAGGGTTGTTGCAAAACGATCACTCCTTCGTGCATGTTTAGACAAGTGAGTGTCAAATGGGGCCTGTCGTTCTGTTACCACTTCTGGGTTGTTGTCAGACTGTTTTTTCCCTTCCTGAGCTAAAGAGTGCAACATTGGGGTCTTCTGAGGAGAAATCTTGCTGCTCTCGTCTTTCCCCCATCTAAAATCTTTCTGGGCAGATCGGTTTTCAGTGGCAAGGACACAACCCTTTACAGACTCCTGCTGGCCGTGCCTAGTTTCTCTTTCCTCAGAGCTACTCTCACAGTTTTTCTTTTGTCCAGACTTTTCAGTATGAATGGGTTTTTTAGCTTCTTCTACGAGAGCACACCTAGCATCCCCCTCTCTGTCCACTGGGTAGTGACTACTGTTCTCATACCTTATCAGTGAAGGTTCAATACATGGTTGAGGTAGATAGTATTTTGGGATTTGAGCCATTGTGATACCTGCAGGATTTTCATAAGGTCCAAGCAATATATCAGTCCCCATTGCAAGTTTCCAGCTGTCATCCTTGACTTGTAGTTGCTTTGAACTTCCCTGAGCAGGCTGTTTTGCTGTCACACAGTAATATCGACTCTGTCCAGTGTTGTCCACCTTCTGTTCAGCAGCACTGCTCAAAGAGGAAGTGTTGAGCGAACTGGCTTGGTTTGGACTGTAGCCATGAAAATGATCTGTAGATAACTCCTGAATGCCACTGTAGGACAGATAATGTTGCTGATCTTTAGAAGCAGCTAAGATTCTTGCACTGTGAAAAAAAGTGCTTTCATCGCTGTACTGGTGCTGGTGGTGGTAGCTGTAAGCAGGCTGTGCAAACCGAACATCGGTGCTGGACAAGGATGACTGCAATCTGTTCACAGTTCCTGCATTACTATTGTACCTTTCACCAGTTGAAGAAAAAGTGTGTTCTGAAGTGACATCGGATTTATAATTTGAGCTGTTGATCCTCTTGTCATTTGCCCTGGAGAGCCGTCGCTGCTGCTCCACAGTTTCCAAGCTCCAGTCATTCCTGGGATGAGATCGGTTCAGGGCTGTAAAGTGCTGCGTGCTGGCACCCTCCAAGTACACAGGGCCATGGGCTTTCTCATGGCCTTTGGTAGCAGCAAAGCTGTCACTACGAAGAGGTGGAGGTGGCGGGGGAGGAGATGAAGACTTCTTCTTATCAGGAATGTACCAGACAGGTCCAAAACTGGATCTTCCAGAGCTAGTGAGCTTGCCATCTGTGTGTTCCTCTATTCTAGGACTTTTGTTGTTCTCGTATTGGATGGGAGCTGGCAAATACCCAGATTTGTCCTCTATTCCACTGCTGTCATTCAAAAACTGACCAGACCTGCTTCCATGCTTAGCAGTCTCCCAGTTGCCCACTTTGTATAGCATGTTCTCTGTAGAAGAAGTGTCTGCATTGGACAGAGTGTGGTCAGGGGTGCTAGAACTCGTGGAGAAAGATCCATAGGCTGAATCCCGCTTACTTTGGCTCCCTAGATGATCAATGCTACTATTAGATCTTGCAGAAGAAAGTCTTCCATACTGGGCTACTTGTGGAGTGTGGTCCCAGCTGTCCATACTTCCCAAAGAGCTGAATTGGTCAGAAGTGCGATATAGACTTGACTGATCCCACGAGTTTGACAGGTCATGAGAAGAACAGCTACTGTGGGAAACGAAAACCTCCGTCAGAATAAATAAATCAGCGAAAAAAACACTACAACGTAATTATAAACACATGGCCACCCATTTTGATAACATTGGTTAAGATCCATCTGCACAGCACTTAAAGACAGACTACCTAATAAAATTGAAAGTTTGAGCACAAAGTCAGGGCTTCAACTTTATACTACCACTATACTGCCACTGATTCAAAGCTTGAAACATTAGTAACTCAACTTCCCTATGTAAGTTTACCAGTAAATAACATGTATTCATCTCCTTGAAGGCTCCCCTCTCCCTCTCCAACTTGTTGACTTTGCTAACTCTGCTTTTAGAAAAAATTTAGTTTGAGCTCCATTAGCTCCCTATTTTCCGAAACAAACACCAACTTATTTTTCGGCTTGTTTTCCATGCTGATTCTTCCAGCTCAGTGTACTTCCCTCTTCACCTCTGTAATGCCACTCTAAACTTCTTCAGCCCGTGAAGGTATTTTCTTGTCATAAAGTTATTCCCATAAAGATATATCCAAATCTGCTTGTTCATTTGCTGTTTTAACTTTTAAGCAGAGGTTCACTAATTACATTTGTTTCAAATTTCAATGCTTTAGTTCTGAGCCTTCATACGCACCTCACCAGTGTGGTTTCAAACCACTCTCAGGTTGACCCCCCTGCAACCATGCCATTCAATTCCACCTAGTTCCATAACAGTGACAGGAAAACTTCAGGAGGAGATGTCAGAAAAACATAAGCTTTGCATGGTCAACCTTCAACTTCTGACCTTCCTCCAAAAGTCTTAATGGTCACCAGTTTCTCCCAGAAAGTCTTTCCTCTATAGAACATCATCTTTGACACTACACTTTCTCTGTGTTCTTTTGCCAAGGAAACTATTCCAAAATCTTACTGCTTCTGTTACTTTCCTACTCAATAAGTTTTGTTCCATTTTCTTTCATTTCTTTTCTCTCTCACAGCACTCACTTCCTGCCAATCTAACATGATGATGCTGAGATGACAGTATTTCCAATTATTCTCATCACATCTCCCTGTTTGAACTTCACTGGCAGCTCCTCCTGCTTTTATGTACCAAATTCAAGTTCTTGCCCTTGCATGTAAAGCCCCTTGGTAGAAATTCCAGAATTATTCCACTTCCCTGTAGCTATAACTATATGAAGTATCTATCAAAACCTGTGTAGTAAAGAGACCTGTGAAAGCTAGCAATGAAATTAGATTAGTCCACATAACAAATACAAAAATATTTTCTTCTGTCAAAAATACTGCAAAGGTCAGCTCAACAGTTCTTTGGAATTCAGTACTAACAGGAGGATTGTTTTTTTCCTCTCTATTAATACAGCCTTTTTTTAATAGAATGTGATCAACAACGATTTATATGAAATAAGAGAAGATATACTTTATGTTTATTGTCTAAAAGCATTTTATTAACAAGATACACTAGCATCGGCCTCATCTTGTGGGTTTTTTTGTTCTTTCCTTCATTTATTTTTGGTATTTAAAACATCTTGCTGAATCCCTAAAATGTCTTACTTGTCATCTTAGGCTGATAGTGTGTTTCATGTAAAAAGTATCTTGGTCATTACTAGGACTTCCTTTGCCAATGAATAATGCAAGTCAGATATCACTAAGAATTGCTAATCCTTTCCCATCTTCTTCAGCACTAAGGAGACCATAGAACTGTTAAATTTGGAAAAGACCCTTAGGATCATAAAATCCACCCAGTTACTTGGCATTGATTAAAATAAAGAAGACATTTGTGCAGGAAAGTCTCAATTTACAGGTCTCACACAGGTCCGCTGGTATCAAATGTGGAGCAGAGATCATTAGCATAAGAGGTCAAACCCTTGACAGAAAATGCATGCTGGAAACCCAGCAGGTGGAGCAAACACTTCAAATAAATGACAGGAAGATTTCTGATGGCAGGTTACTGCAAAGCATGGCCTCTCGTTGTCCTTAACTGCAGGACAATCCTCCTATGAGCTCTGGCAAGGAAGAGAGTCCAAAAGCCAATTCTCTGCCTGAGCCTGGCATCCCAGGAGATCCTAAAAAAGCTGTTGCTTTTTTAGAGTGGATTCACAAAAGCACCCACACTGCTGGTCAAAGTTTGGCCAGTGAAATCCAGAAATAATCTAAAAAAAACCCCATCCTTGGCCACCTTGGTCAATAAGTCCCCCCTGACCCTGAGGCATGAGTTTCTGCTTCTGGGCTCTTACAGAAATTACAATCTCAGCAAACAAATCAGATGTACCTGATCCTAACTGCCTCAAAACCTCAGTTTGAGCAGCCTTCTCTAAGCATACTTGACTCACAGCCACACCTGTAAGGCAAGAACAAAGTAAAATAGGTTGCTGGGTTCAACTGCACAGACAGGCAAACAGAAAAAAAAAAAC
The DNA here is from genome assembly GCA_013399895.1 of Serilophus lunatus. NCBI lineage: Eukaryota > Metazoa > Chordata > Aves > Passeriformes > Eurylaimidae > Serilophus > Serilophus lunatus. Next base: position 442,923 of record VXBA01005851.1, on the reverse strand, counting down.
CCCAAAGCCTGTAAGGTTCTCTATTATAGTATGTCCTTCTGAAAGAAAATGCAGGGTTTAAACTTTGAACAACTTAAGATAATTCGTATACACACCTCCCACAAAAGTGCACTCAGCCTTAATTTAGGGCGGGCTAGGAAAAAAGTCTGCATCCACATTATTAAGGTATGACTTCTGTGAAAAAGACAGAAGACGCACAGAAGGAAACGCAGGCACCAAAAGCTTTACAAGTTCTCATTCTCTAGCTTTCCCTAAGAGGCAGCTAGACTTAGCCTGGTGCTCTCAAAATAGCTGACAGTTTTTGAATTAAAGTCACATGATAAAATCCCCCCACATATAGTTCTAGATGTGGATGGCTGGGATCCAGAAGCAACCTCTCTCCTACATACAATCTCTTCTGCTCTGTCTGTGTTCCTTGAGTTTCATCCATCTTCTTAAAGGTCCGAATTGATCAGGGTGGCAAAAAAACCTCAAAACATCACAACCAACCAAACAACAAAAAAACCCCTCAAAGCAATCAAATTGCCCACACCTTAATCTAACACATATCTAGGTAGTACAATCTTTAGGGGGCTGTTTTGGCCTCCTGTACCCCACTAAACCAACACAAAAAATTCAAGTATCTCCTGCTTGGAAGAGAATAAAAGCATGTCTCCCCCTAAATGAACTCTCCATGTTTTACAAGTGATTTAGTGAATTTTCACACAAAGAGAATGCCAGTAGATACGTTCAAAAGAGACTTTAGGCTGTGAATACCAGTCTCAGATGTTTCGCTCAAGGAAGAACATGAAATTCCAGAAATAGCCCAGGGATGGGATACTTGGGCTAGAAATATCTCTTCCTCAGGCTATTACCATTATCTCCTTGCACACTGCTGCTTTCAGCTACTGATTGTTGTGCCTCCCACTTGGTGCTTCTTCATTTTGTGAATTGTACTTTGAAAATGGGAAATTTCTGAGGCTGCTCAGGTCTTTCTGCAGATCAGCAAGCCCTAAGAACCCCACTTTGCAACTGGGATCCTCAAAGTCCCAAAATCCTGGGGCTGCCACTGTGGGAATGCAGTTTGAAATCAGCTTTGCCACTGAAACTGTCTCGGACAACAGAACTGGGGCTGACAAACTGGCCAAATTCTTCACCTGTCGAGTGGGCAGCACAAGCAGCCGTGAGTTCAGACAGCAGTGACCTGGGAACTCAGGTATTAGACTGTGCAAAGTCTTTCAGCATCATCTAAGAGAGAATTTGGAAAGAATGTCCTTTTTTATTAATGCTACTATCTACGAGTAGTTGCTGCTGTTTCTGATATGTGAGGGGAGAGGACTGCTCTATTCCCATCCCCCTCTTCCTTTACACTTTGAAACAATTTTTTTTTTCTTTTGTAAGCATTGGGACACACTCAGATCCTATTAAATCACACACTACAAGACATGTGTCTTGTAGTATTTTACTTTCACAAGGTACAAAGGACAATCACCATGAAAAACAGGAAGCATATACTGATTTACACCTCAGTTAAAGACTCATTAATAGTAGAAATATTCATGAGCTATAGCATTGCACGAGGAACCCTACAGAAGATTTTAGAAATTTCTGCATTTTATTTCTAGGTACAAGGACTTTTACTGTCTTCCAATCTATGAAGTTAAAAATTAACTAATCTCTATGATATTTGAATACAAACTTTAAATCAGTGTAAAATAGCAGCAATTGTAATCAAGGATTTGTTAAAATTTCTGCCATTAAAGTATTACAAAAACATTTAAAAAGCCTTTCTACCTAATATTAACACTGATACTTTATTAAGGGGCAGATAGAGAGTTATTTTAAAAATAGTAGGGAGCTTCCAAAGGAAAACAATGTAAAAATAATTTTAAAAGTGAGATGAAAAATAAAATAAAATATTGAAGCATTAATGTTCTTTTGTTTTGACTACCCTAACGAATTCATATCAAGAAGTAATGACAAAGAATGTACAGCAGCAAGTATAGAAAACACAAGTTGACTTCCTAAACTAGGATTACAGACCAGACTAATTTTCTTTAATGCCCATTGTAACTATGGCCCAATGGGAACTGAGAAAGAAAAAGTAGCAAAATTAAAAAAATAATACCCCACTGTACCCCAAAAAACCCAAGACAAAACAAAAAAAAACCTCTCGTGAAAATACTAAAGAATGTCCCCTATAAGCAGGAAACAAACAAGAAGTGTAACCAGACACAAACAGGCATTACCTAAACATTTATAGTTTCACAGCTAAAACTGCACATGTGCTAGCCTTTCTCCCTCAGTGTTGTTGAATGAGACCTAACAAATATTAAGGTGCTTTAAACACAGACTGAAAATCACTGGTCTTACTACCTCTCTACACAAGCAAGGTCACAGGTGTAGAGAAGATCAGATTACAGACAGACAGTTTAACTACTAAAACCTGAAATAATACCTGAATAATACCTGAATGTGCAACAGTAAAACATTCTGCACCCTCCCTTTAGAAAAAAACAATTTTAATTGTCTGAAACAGTATTTCTCAATTTCTTCCCCCTTTTCTTCATGAATGTTAATTCTGATGGTTTCTTTGCCTTGGGATTTTACCTGTGGACACTAAAAGGAAATGCAGAACAAGAAGCATAACCCTCTGATTGCCTTTAAAGCTGTTTTCTTACCTTTCATCACATGCACATATCACATACTGTTTCTGAAATCCACTCATCCATATGCCACACTTCCCAAACTCCCCCTTCACGCACTGAAAGCACAGGCAATACTAAAGAAGTATAATACAATGATTCTGCATTTATCATTAAAAATGCTCAAAGACATGACGTACATTGCCATTGTCTTGCTGTTGGAGCTCAACGTGTGTAAGTGAAGCAGAGGCTCACCTTGCATGATAGCGCGAGTGCCAGGAGGCGCAGGCGTTAGCCGAGGAAAGGTGTGACGTGGCTGTCTCAGGCTGACTTTCTGTAAATTTGGTGGCATGCCAGGAGTGCGGCCTGCAGGATAGGTCACTTCTTCTGAAAGCAAGAGAGGCAGAGTGTACTCGTTTAATGCAAACAGTTCAATAAGGTGAAAAAAAAAAAAAGAAATCTATCAGGGCAGCAGTAAAACATTTCCCAGAGAGGACAGAGGCAAAATGACTAAATGACAGTGAAATTTTCTACATGCATGCCAGTTTTGAAAAGACATCACCATATCTTTAAAATAATCGAGATGCACTGAAATACCCATACCCTCCAAGGTCTCTGCTTTGGTAGTTTGTCGATTATGTGGGGTTTTTTAGTTTCCTTTTTTTGTCTGCTTGCTTTTAGTTTTTAATATTTTTTTTAATTGAGGGTGGGGTGAGTGGGTGTTTCTTACAATACACAAAGGTAGATAAACAACTTTTAAAGTACTTGACACAGATCCAGAGCTTTAATAGTTAAACCTAATACTGAGACTTCGAACTCTTTTACAACTTGACAACAGTAAGGCTTTGGCAAGGTTTTATGGTCGGTAGGGGCGTATGGGAGGAGCTGGGAAGGAAAGAGTTAATGACAGGAAGGATTAAAGTCATCTATACTGTTTCATACAAGTTAGTAATAGTCATATAACTAATAATTTTAACTCCAGTCAAGTTCTGCTTCAGCTCTTCAAATGTTTGGCACCCCAGATATGCAGGAAGGTATGGTTTGTGGTTTTCTGGGTTTGTTTTTTTAAAGAATACTGCCCAAACACAGTTTAGAGAACCATGGAAGTTCCCCAAATATTTACTTTGCTATCACCTCCAAACGTAAATGTAACTGAAGAGGTCATGTACCTGAAGAGGTCCCTTCTAAGATACACAACAGTAAGTTGTCAGAGCACCTTAAAAACTGTTCTGCAAAACTGCTCTGTACTTCTCTACCTCTCCCTTCTGCTCAGGAATTAGTAACAGCCTGCACTTCATTACAAGGACTTGCTCTCTGTAACACCTCTCAGCAAACATAAAATAAGTGCATTTTTTTTTTACTCCAAGGTTAAATAAGCCTTCTGCGTGGAACTCAGCTACTTCTGTTTTAGTGAGCAGATGCCAAGTGCAGGCCATTTGTCTAGACCCTCTGAGTCACCTGGGAAGCAAGAACTTCTTTGAAGGTAATTCACCCTGCCCTTCTCCCTGGCTCATCCTAAAGGAAATGTAATTTAAAATTTAGATGAGGCATAAGGTTTGACAAATCCCATCCTTCCAAGTCAGAGTCTAAAATAAAGGCTTATAGGACTTTAGTTATTGAGATTTTTTTAAATGCACTTATGTATTCCTGAAATTTATTACTTCAAGGTTAAGTAATTTGTCTGAGTTACAGAAGTAATTTGCTACTCTGAGAAAGTGTTCCCTGTTCCCAATTTGAACTTTAAAGGTGGTTCTACTTTTTTTACTCATTCACCCATTTTATAAATTTGGGTTATCAGAGAGCCACTGGATTTAGAGATCAAAAATAAAGCTCATTGTAAATCCAGTATCTTCAAAACAGGTCAAATTTGAACACATAGCTTTTTGTAGTATAATCAGAAAGATCTGAAGAAATCAATGATGAATTGCCTTTCCAAGCTCTGCATGCAGGATGACAAAGGGAGAATAATAATTCTACAGGGAATCTATAATTTCACTATGAAGTGCAGCATCATTACTGTCACTAAAAAAAGAAGTAATTGTTTCCATAAACAAAAGCCTACTCTTCCCAGCACGACAAAATAGAAAACAGTGAAGCAGAGTATCACTGCATTGTTCATTCTTGGTAGGACACAATATTCAGTGTGTGAAGGAGCCCAAATACTCTTAGTGCAAATAAGTGGAAATGACCCTGCTCAGCCATGCAATGATGGGCTCCAGAAGGTTCCTTGCATCCTCTGAGCCTGTGTGCAGGTATGGAAAAAAAATCATTCCACTGTTCAGCTGCACATAACAGTGAACATTTCTTCCCTCCACTGCCTACCTCTACCGGTACTGACACCAACTGAGCAAACCACAAATACCTGTTGAGGCAAATTCAACAGATCTTCTGGGCATCAATTCAGCTAAAAAGGTTTATCCATTATGAGACAATTACTTTTCTACGATGCATCACTAAGGAAACACATGACTATAAAACTAGCACAATACAAGCAGTGTTTGGAGCACAAGGAAAAGAAGGTTGGGAAGAAGGCTTCTGCAATGGTTTGAGCTTGGCAAATGGTAGAAGGAATCAAATCACTGGGAAGAAACAGAAGGGATGCACACTGAAGTCGGTACTGTACCTCATGGAACTTCTCAAGATCTTCATAAGATAGTTTCTTGCTACATGAATATCATTTTCAGATGGCATTTTCTGTGCTACAATATCCACCACCACTTTCATCTTCCTGAGCAGCCAAGCAAGGGGAGGAACAGACTGGTCTGAGTTTGTGACATAAAGCAAGTTGTGGACAAGAATCTAGAAGTTCTGTTTAATTTTTTGTGTTTGTGCAGAAACAGATATTTTTGAGAGATTCTTCTTTTGTGTTTTTTCTTTTTTTTGACGTAAGAGTCTGAACAGCCTAAAAATACCAGTGAGACATCTAGAAGGTGGAATCACGTAGACACCTGCTTTCATAGTGAAGTTCTTGTAACTAAAAATTAATTTATTGTGCATACTTAACAATGCTTTTTGATAGATTCTCACTATTTAACTACATTTACTATATCTTGCACTTCAAGAAATATTTTTTCCTAAAAAGTGGAGTGCAGCATAAATATTGATTCCAAAACTCAACAAAATAAGTAAAATGACTAGAATGATTAAAAGATTCAAAACAGGAATATTTCATCAGCAACTAAAGAAGGTGAGCATTTATATTCCAGTGTAATACCTCTGTATTAATTCTGAGTGACAGAATGAGATCATCTGAACCTACAACCCAGAAAACCTCTAGCATTAATGAAAGCATTATGAAAAGCATTTCACTGAAAGTGTCTTTCTACTAGTGCTTTTACAGAAGCTGCTGGAAGGAAAATGTTGACAAGCATTGAAGATATGTTACAAAGGAAAAAAGGTAAAAAAGCCAGCAGATACAGCAACACAGAAATGTACTTCGCCATCTCCTCCAACAGAATTTCTCTTTCTTATCTACCACATAGCACCTCTGTGGTGGCCCTGTCATACAGGCATTTGCATTTGGAGAAACCAATGCAAAAAGGCAACAAGCAGTTCCAGGGACCTGCATCCAGGTGGCAAGCAATTGCTAGAATTTATTTCATAGAATCATAGAATGTTAAAGGTCACTCAGGCAGGGGCGCCTTCCTCTAGATCAGGTTTCTCAAAGCCCCATCCAACCTCATCTTGACACTTTCCGGGATGGGGTATCCACAGCTTCTATGTTCTGGTGGCTCACCACCCTCATAGCAAAGAATTTTTTCCTAATATCTAATTCGCATGTTTATGTCTCATTCCAGCCTGCTGCTGAATCAGCAAAGGCCTGACTGCTGGCTCACAGGTGAGCCTCAGGCTACACACCTTCCCCTGCAAGCAACGGCAGCCACAAACGACAGTGTTGTACTTCTGAAACAGAAAACTGCCTTTCATTCCTTTCCAAAGGCTATCTTCTGTTACTTCTTGTCCTTACGCTGCCCCAAATGTACCGATCCCTATTACCGCTTTTCACGTTAAACCTAGGTAATTCTTCAAAACGGCCGAGTTCGTCTTGGAGGGGGAGGTGGGGGGGGAAGCAAGCCCATCTCCTCTTCCCCCAGAGCCCCCTCCGGGGCCGGCGCTGCCCTCGGGCGTGTTGCGGGGCCGGAGGGAGGCGGGACCGGCCCGACAACCCGCCCGCGCCCCCCGCCGGCTGCTGATGCTCCTGTCACGGACCCCGAACTGCTGCCGACTGCCGTCAGCACTACGCTTACTCCTCATCTAATTAAGCCTTTTTTCGCAGGCAGTCAGAGTGACACTGTCCTGCGACTCCGGAATGTCACACGGTAGTCCTGGCGACTGCGGAATTCTGCTCCCCATCAGCAGTAATCGTTTACAGCCAGGGCTCCCTGGAGCACATCTAACTAGAAATGGGCATTTAAAAGGAAGGACAAGTCAGTGGCTTCAGTCATAACTGAGCTGAACTTACAAAGACAGAAAAAAAAGAAGGCAGAAGCATCTATCCTTCTTTACTCTTCCTGTTACACACAGCTCTAAGTCTCTGAGTTAAAACTGTTGTAGTGAATATTTATATTAAAGATTCTTTAAAAATATATATATATCCCATTTCCCATCACTTCAGTTTCTACAGGAAGCTGCAGACAACTGTTTCACTGTATAGTTCACATGTTTAAAAAGTACAACCACCCTGAAAACACTAGAATTTGGGAACTAGTCAATGTAGTGACAGTGAACAGCAGCTATCAAAATAAAACTATTTTCTCTCTATTCACCATTATGCAACTCAAAGACTTTCCAGCAGTGCAGCAAAGCCACTCTCCAGCCCTTTGTTTTTAAAATAGTTTGTCGCTTTTTCACAGTTGCAGCAGGACATCCAAACTACCAGTCATTTTAAAATCTTGTCTGTAACCAGAAATTTGTCCCATTCCCAGTGTAATTGGGTACAAGACATGCCAAGGATACAAGGCTAAGGGTATGAAGAGAGGCTGTAGCCTTGAGATAAAATGGAAACCTGCACAAGCTTAAAGGTCAAATGCACAATTCACAGGCATTCTCAAACAAGAAGCTCACTCAGGCACTGCACACACTGAGAGGAACAGCTCACAAGGTGCCCTTAGATTGTTTCAAAGCCAAATAAACCAAACCACGCTGCACTTGTTTGTCCTACAGAAGCAAATGACCAGTGCTGCCCATGCCAGCCATGCAAGTCAACAAGGAAGGGTTTAGTATTTAGGATGTCCTCAGCAAGCCACTCATATATTGTTTTTTAGTCCATATAGAGAAAATGTCAAGAAGTTGTAGTCACAGCACAGCTGCCCTTGTTTGTCTGCTTATAAATCCCAAATAGCTTCATAGTTCTCAGCTTTCTCACCTCCCCTCCTTTACAGTAACACGAGGCTACACATACCAACACTTCATTATCAAATTTTTTTAATAAATCTGTATGTGTTGGGGGAGAAGTCCTTCCAATTCACATCTTTTTTTAGTTTGGGGTTTTCTTGCAGTTCTCCAATCTTGTGCTCAATGGCATAAAATACACCAGAAGACCAACATATAATGAAATTAACTGGGTATGCAAAAGGACACTGTACACAAACTACTAAATCCCTTATTCAAATTATTAAAAACATTATTTGGATATTTTTAGTCTTCTGAATCCTTGGCAGGAAAAAAAAGGAGTCTGAAAACAATCAGGAAGTTGCGGGGGGGCCTCAAATAATAAGAAATTAACAATGTCACTCTTCTTCGTTCAAAAATTGTTCTATGTATTTTTCACTGCAGATTGTGAAGACTTCACCCAACTGCCTAACCTGGGAGCTCATGATTAGAACAGAATTATTTTTCTAATGAGAAGAAAATATTGTCATTTGGTCAAAATGCCTTCCTTCTTTCTTCTTATCCTCCCTTCAAGTAGACAATCCAACATTTCCTTTCTGTAAAGTACCAAAGGAGTCATCACCCTACTCAAAGACATTGAGTGTTCTCTATCTCAGACAACTATATTCATAGAATTCAAACTACTTCATGATACATTAGTCACCACTGGCAGACCTATCTACCAGGAATAATTTAAGAATGAAATACCTAAATCTGACGAAAGACTAAGGTACAGCAGCAAAACTACGTATGGAATGTGAACAGTTTCCTGTGTCATTCTCAGTAACTAAATACATGCAAGAGTTACCCTAATTTAGGCCAACATAATTGGTAACAATTACATAAAAAAGCTTTAGGTTAAGTGCCATACAATTCCCTGCTCCTTTTCCCTTGCCATTTTCAGTGTTGCCCTGCCTCTCAACATAGAGGTATGTCTATATATTTGGATGTAACAGCAAACCGAGTGATGACAAAGCATCCAAAACTGGTAGTTGAATATTTTTTCTGAACACAGTTAAACTCCCACTTTATTTCTTCTTTGCTTATTTAAAAATAAAGGAATGAGGGTGGTATATATGTGTGAAAGAACATGACAAGGAACAAAACCACAGAAAGCCACCCTGAAAATTTTCATGCAACAATTGTTATGTTAAAGGATTTCCCCCAAATTAAAAAAAACTCTCACAATATATTTTGAAGTAAACTTTCACTGTCTGTATTCATCTCCAATAGATAAATATATATCCTATATATATACATACACACACACATGTACCTCATAGATATATGCACAGATATACACATATATGCAACGTGACTTTTTAGGCTTTTCTAAATCCCAAATACACCCATATTTCTCTCAAGTTAATGGTTCTGCACTCCAGCCATTACTTTTTTGGTCTTCCCAATATACCTAAGCACTGCTAAAACCTGACCCATAGTCCACTTGAGAGTTCACCTCCCTGCTACTTTCTAGAGCATCACAGCCTGAGTCACTTTGTCCCACTGCCTTTCACTCAGATTTAGTCTTAGATGCCCCAACTTCCTACTCTTCTGTAGCTAGACAGCAGCAATTTAAATGCTTTTTCTAAAGTACACTCTTATGCCAACATTCAGACTGTCCACTCAGGAGAGCCTTAAACATCTTTTCAAACAAGGACAGTAAATACACAACTGCATAAACCCCCCCTTAAAAGCCCCAAACCACTGAATTCCTGACTGAGGCAGAAACATCAGGACTTGAAATTTTAAGTTAACTGTATAGAATTATCATGTCCTCACTTTATATTATGAAAATTAAACTTAAGATGTGTAAAATGCCTGTTCATGGTGAGCAATAAATCCAAAAAACTATTAGTAAATATTACATGGCAGTAACTTTAAGGCAATGCCTTTTACTTTTGCAGATCTATAGTGAGCTTTATAAAAACAACACACATCATCTCCTTTTTTCTTTCAGGATAGCTCTCTGAATACAAAATATATCTGAATGGAACCTTTCTTTGGATGAAAATTTGTTCAAGGTTTTTATATTTGGTATCTGCTGAATATGAAATGGAAATGCTTTCACACCATAATTGATCAAATGTGGCTTACATGAGATTAAAAAACCCCTAGTATGCCAGCTAACAGCCTAGGAAAGAGAATTTAAAGGTGAAGCATTTAATATCAGAAATCAACAGCAACATTACTGTTAGTTTGCCAACTGTGCACTGTTTTCCAAAGTAAACACAGGAGCGCTGACATGTACTAATTCAAAATACTACCATTAATAATTGAGTCATAGTAGAGTTTTTGTTACAAGACTCTGTTTCTCTCCACTAACAGCAGCATGCAGACCATCTCTTTGTCAGAACCACATCTCCACACACTTGAGTGGTTGCTCTTTTGGGAAAATCCCCTGTCACATGCTTCACTGGAATGGGATGAACCAATGATAAAAACTAATCAGCTTGGTATATGACTAAATTCTTCTCTGACCTCAACAGCTGAGCCCCACTGTCTACATCTCCTTTTCCAGAGACAGCTGGATCAGCCACAGGCAAAAAACTGAGACATCCAATACTGTGCACATAACATGAAAAGACACACAAACTGCTGAAGTTGAATAGCTGAGAGAAAACAGTCAGTAGTCTCAACACCAAAACCCATACACAGAAATTAAAGAATAAACTTTTCAGGCAAAGAAAAAAAGTTATTACTGCCCAGCATACTCTTTTCAAACTTTAATGATTTTGATGATCATAAAAAAATAAGAAAATTGGGTTCCTAATCAACTCCATGAATCCCTCTAACTTATCAAAGAGTGAACCATTATCCTTTCTGGTTTAAATGTATTGAAAACATATTTTAGCTGAAGAAAACTGCGTCTTTTTTAAGGAATCCTCAGAAATTAGAAGCTTCTTGCAATAAGTTTTCACATTTTTCACTGGTACCTTTTCATGTAGCTCAACTATCTCCATGAATGAAGTCAGCAGCATGATTCCCACTGGAGCACCAACATTGTGCCTGTCTTACCATTCTTTCCTCCCTCTGGACTCCTTTCTTGTTTGGGGTTGACTATTCCTACCTTCCCTTCTCCAAGAACATGGCAAGCTCACACTCTCTTTGTGGGCTGGTTCCTGAACTGTCTTTCCCCACCTGTGTCTTTACATTGGCAGCCAGACAGGCTTTTTAGTGGATCAACTGTAGTATCAAAAGGAAAGCTGCAGTGATAGAAGATAGTGCTGCAGTCACTTAATAATCAAGTTAAAATTTCTAGGAAAACACTGAATATGTATTAAATCCAATGAGTCAGGCTAGTTAATTATACTAAATTTAAGAGCTCTATCAATGGCTGGTAAGGATTATTTAATGGTTTAGATAAACTGCTGTTAAAATTCATTTACTTTAGGGACAATCTGCCAGCTTAAATTCAAATTAGGCTTCAGAGCTGAACTTTCTAAAACCTACACAACCTACATGCAAACCCTCCACGCTATCTACAAGCTAAGACTAATCAACACATTATGCCTAAAAAAATATAACCCCACTCTGGGAATGCACATATTAGGTGATCTTCAGCATGAATGAAGAAAATAGAGGAAGACAAGGATTTGCCTCTTTTTCCACGGGACATTTCAGAAGTATATAGACAAGATCACCAAATAAAGTACTCAAAAAGAAATCTCTGATTCTCTCAGGTCCATCTGCTCCAGCCCACCCAACACCAATTTACTCCTGACATACCCTACACTACCAGCTGAGCTTTCTCCAGCCTGTTCACCTTAAATGCAGTATCTTGAGCTCTGTAAAAATTTTGCTGTCAACACCTCTGGGTTCACAATACCACAACTATATATTTCAATGCATAACAATTAAACCCACTACACGCCTTTGCTTAGGATTGGAATTAATTATCCAAGTTCTGAAACACAGAGCCTATGTTAACACTATACAGTACAACCAAATCCTAATAATAAATCATCTTACTCTCAATCTAGAACTACTGCAAACTGGCCATAGCTTGTGTTTTTTTCAGGGAATGATTATTATTTTCCCCTGTCCATTGTGAGACTGCAATATTGAGATCACTACCACACTACAAAGGAGGTATGGATGCCCTGACATTACAAGACCAACAATGCTGCACCAGGGAAACAACTCAGTTTCCTGTTTCTTGAGATTATGCATCAGATTTCTAACTCAACTCTCCAACTATTTCTGTGTCAGAGCAACAGCTGAATCCTGACTTTGTCATTTTCTGAAACCTTTTCAACTATCATATCACATCTTTTCCCCCAGTACAGCAGCAGAAATCACTTGTCTTCAGCAAGACCTAAGAGAAGTAACACTGAAAAATCAACTGGATCAGTTAGGGAATTCATATAGAATGACAGACTTGTGACCCAATTTAGAATTCCCTATCCAAAGGCCTTTTCTAAATCTCTATTGAGACCATGCTTGTAGTGGTGGCATAGAAACACAGAGGGTAGCACAACCTTGGCAATACATTACATGGTAAAACAGTTCTCCAATAGAAATGGCTAAAGCAGATGCACTGCAGGAATATATTTAATAAAGTATGTATTTAGATCAATACTGCAGGTTTCCATTATAAAAAACATAGTCCTTTTTAAAAAAAAAAAAAAAAAAAATCAAAAATCAGGGTAAGAAACAGAACCAACTCAACAGGCCCACATGAAGTGTTTTTGCTCACCTATTTGAGAGCTTGCATTCTTTAAGTATTCAAATACTGCTTTTCAGCCTATTCTCTTAACAGTTGGAATTCTGAAGTCATCTTCCAAATAAATACTAGGCAAGTCATGCAGCATCCATAACTCATGTATTCCAGCTTAGCTATAACTGAGACAAAAGATGAGGGCAATACTGTAAAAAAAATTTACAGTATTTTCCACATAAATAAAGAACTGAATAAGCTTTTTATTTAGAAGCTTTCCTTTGAGACATCTTGGTCTCAGAAGGACAAGAGAGATTTGAAATGAAAAACTGCTCCATCAAAAAAAAAAAAAAAAAAAAAAGAGAGAAAAAAGAAAACCAGCTCTCCCAAGGAGTCCCTTCTGGATTATAGCTACAAGTGCATGCAGAAATTTATACCACTTCCACTGGACTGGACATAGCTATGCAACTGTAAATCTCTGTGATATATGGCACTGTTTTAAAAAGGATTTTTATTGTCATAATAGCTATTTTCAGATTAAAACAGACATTAGAGTTTGGCACATTACAGAGCCCACAATTTGGGCAGGAAATCTCAGCTGCCTTAACGTGTTGGAAGCCCAAGGCATAAGGTGGTTATAGTTGCACAATCATTCAAGGTAGCCTCTCCCTCCTTACCTCCCAGGGGCGGCTCAAGTTTCAGGTGAAGTTAATTGTTCAGTTCCAAGTTGTATCCTCATCTTACTCTCCAACTGATGACTGCAGCCATAACAGCACTACAGCAAGCAGCAGTACAATTTGAATCACTTATGCACCCGTCTACAATTTCTCCATTAGCAAAGGAGAATTTTCCTGTAACTTTTTAGAGCACGAGCTCCTCCCGTCCTATGCCTGTATTAATTCAGGCCAAATCTCTCCAACATTTTGTGTAAAGACTCTTAACCGAAGTAGAGGGGATCTGCATGGGAAAGTATAACGTTGTCACTGCTGTCACTGACAGCTCCCACCAGCCTTGAATAGGAGCCTGACCCCGATAAAAGCCAGGCCACTGCCCTCCATCCCTAGAGGGGAGAGAGAAACTTCAGAGAGAGAAGTGAGAGAAGCTGGATACTCTGCTGAGGCTGGTTCTATGTCGTGCTTCATTTTCCTAGATTTTATTTTGTGAGAAACATAGTTGGACATAGTTGCAACTTCAATCCTCCTTGCTACAAGACAATGGTATACAGTAGTTAAGCAAGTCTATGATCCAGATGATGGTCACAGAAGGAAGACTGGGTAAGAATGACCTTTCTTGCCCTGCACTGTCTCTTTAAAGATGAGTGTCTGGGACCCAGAAACAATGACACTGTTCCCATTGCAAAGGGACAAGTTGTGCATGGAGAAGAGGGTGCTGTTTTCCTGGATTTGGATTCTCTGGGAAAAAGTACAAATCCTTTTTGAGCAAATATATGGCAGCCCTAAAACACTTAAAAGCCACTTAGATGAGACAATTCTGCTTTCTGAGACTCGCAGAGCAGTGCTGATTTTGTTTAAGGAATAATGCTCTTGCAGGTTTCCAGGTTTATTTTATAGAAACTGAATGTGCCAAGACATGCACCCAGTTTAACATCCTTAGATTTGAAAGCTGGGTTCAGTTACTTCACAGCAAAATAAAAGCTATTTTCCAAGACTGAAAATGGAGTCATTTCACAGCAATAAAAACCCAAATCTTCAATAGCCTTCAGATCTCAATCTTTAGTCCCCCTAATTATCTCCAAGAGTAAGTGTTGTAAGAGAGTCAATCTGGCAGAAATAAAATTAAAAACAAACAAACTCAAACACCACAAAAAACCCCCCCACCCAGGTTGAAACATGTGCTTGGGTACAAAGAAATCAAATTGGAAACTACCTAAATGATTTTCTAAGCCCTGATCAATTACAATGCATGACAAAATACAGGAAAAAAATGTTCTAGCTAATATTCATAAAAACTTACTCCTGGTGATAAAGTTTGTGTGTTAAAGCTGCAGGGACTATCAGCATCCCTCTGAAATGATCAAATAGTTTAATAACTGAATTCATTCATGCATTCTTCCTGCAAGTTATCTATGTACAGACAGGTAGATCTATCTATCTGTCTCACAACAAATGCTACTAATGCATTCACATACAAATTGTGCCTACATCACTATGATTAAACTTGGAGCAGTGAATATGGCTCTGTCTAGCAGTGAGTACTCAGCTGTTTGCATTATATGCATTGCATTTAGTCTTCTTCAGATGGAAAGCAAAATTGGGTTGTATAATTCCCTTTAGGGTAGTACAGAGCTCCCCACAAGCAAGTTCAAACAGCCTCAAAGAATAGAAAAGTTATCTTCATATATAAAAAAATAAAGTCATTGAAAGAGACATACTGAATACCTCTTATGAGCTCCGAGCGATTAATAGAAGTCTAATATTTTATAGCTTTACTCGAAGTTCAGTGCAGTCAGCTGAAATGTGTGATGTATTTTATGTGCCAGTGCTCTGCTATGCATTATTATGCTTCACTGTAAACCAACAGAAACCTGCAGAAGTTGATCCTAACTCTTCTGGGATCCTTCCCCACAAATACAGTGGGCAGATCCTATCTGAGCAGTCCTCCAGTGTGAGAAACTCCTTTAACCTCACTAGATTAAGGATTTCTCTAATGGAGCTGGCTGGCTTGTCTGGCCACCACTAAGAAGATAGAGACAGGAACACATCCTGAGCCCATCCTGCTGCAGGACCCCACCTTCACAGCATATGTTCTTGAAAAGCAGGAAGCAGCAACTGCCTGGCAGTGAGAAAAAAAAAATCTACTTCATCAAATTCATCATTTACCACCCTCTCCCCTTCCCCAAAATGTGTAAAGTGTATTTAAAAGATGATTTTCTATGTCCTCAGTTTTGCTCAATATTTCATATTTCTCCCCTTACCAAGGAGAAATTCCACAATCCCTTTACATTTACTGTGAGAACAATTTTGGTCTCACGCATTTATCAGCATATTCATTTCCTCTATCACTACTCTGTAAAAATCCCTTTTCACCCTTGTGTACGTTCTGCACATGTCAGCAAACAGCTCAAAGCCTGGGAAACTTTTTCCACTGAATTTTCTTTCTACATCAATAAAAGCTCAAGACTTAAAAACTTTTAGGCCTTGACATTAAGTTTCACTAACAGTGACTGCGACTCCATCTGTCCTTAGGATGCATATTGGGATGAAAAGACCAGCCTGAGAAAACTAGTTGCAGACCTCTTGGAAAGTAGAAAACCACCTCAGTTAACAGCCTGGCTGAGGGATGAGTGGTTTTGCTTAGCAATACAAAGCCAGGTCTGCATGAGAAATCGGAGGCAAATTTGAAAACAAACAAATAAGTGACTTTTCAAATTCTCCCCTCATCCACACCTGCCAACCCTGCTTCAACAATCCTATAATGAAATTTTAATCAGATGCATTTCACACATAGCTTTTCCTTTATTCCCCTCCTCCAAAAAGTTACAAAAGACAGAAGAAAGACAAGAGAAAGGCGCCCTGAACACTTGCTTATCCCAGCAATGGAACGAAGGGGCGAGGAGCTGTGGTACCAGTGTCCTACGTCTTGGCCAAGCTGGCAGCAGCCTCCCCATTCTGGCACAGCCCAAGGTACCTACCCAGGCACCGTGCTGGCACTGCCTCCTCCTCGGTCCCCTTCCTCAGGGCCCAGGCATGGCTCCCAGCCGGCAGGCAAGTCTCCACATCACAGAGCAGGACAGATCCAAGAGAAGCGATGGGGTCCCAGCAAGGGTGGAGTGTGGGTGGCACCTTCCCGGGCTCTGTCCCTGGCAGAAGCGGGTGATGCTGGGGGAGCAGAGCATGGGACTCGACTCTGCGACCGACCGACTGTCCTGTGCTAATCTGCAGCCGCCAGCTTAGGGGATATAATTAGACTCACAAAGGAGCCTTGTCACCGCTCCCCACTAAGAGGCCGTAGCAGTTTAGATTAGTCATAGCAGCAACTCCGCCGACCCATTCCAGGGCCCGCTGCCTGCAGAACTCAGAGGGGAAAAGCTGAGCAACGCCCCAAAAACGAAACCAGAGGACTGTCCCTGAAGGATGAGGAGGGAGGGGGATTTTTATTTTTTGTTAGAAGTGGTGTTTGACGTGATGCATAGAAAATGCACTGAAATTATGCCACAAACGTTTTTTTGTTTGGTTGGGTTTGGTTTTGGTTTTTTTGGGAGGTTTGTTTTTTTCATTGTTCTTGTTGTTTGTTTGGTTTTTTGTGATTTTTATAGTTGTTATTTTTGTTGTTGGGTTTTTTTTTTTAATCTGTTCCATCCTTTCCTTTTCCAATCTTCTAAGGAAATACGTGGGTGAACAGACGGGCCTGGGGCATTGCATTGTAAAGAAGTTAATGTCACCTATGAGATGGCAAAGCTAGAAGAAAATCTCCAGAACAATTCGGGCCTCTTAAGAGCTGATGGGCCATCAGTGGTATTGGAGAGTTACAGATGTTTTTCCTATATCTGAGAACCAGCCAGCCAGTCTTCTCAGGGAGCTGAACTTCCCCTGAAAGAGAGGCAGTTTGTGATAACCCTAGAAATAAACAACCTCAGTACCTAGAAAGGCATTGGAAATCATCACCTATAGAAACAAGTAGCAAATACACCCTCCTAACCCCCAAGGAGACTGATGTCACAAATTCTAGGGAATTCTTTAAAAGGGCAATTTATTTTAAAAGTCTTCTGGAAAAAAACAAGCTTTCTTTCAGTCACACAATTAATCCCCTCCTGCTGTCCAGATTTGCACATGTAAGCTTGCCATGGTTGCTGACCACCACCATACCTGAGGATGTAAAGGATAAAGTAAACAGGCTGCACAGAGTTTCTTCGGGAGAAAATGAAAAAGATTAGTTATGCTGTACCCTTAAGGATCAGCCCAGCAGAACAAGGATAAACCTTCTTATATACTGGCCTATGTGCCAAGATCCTTAGGTTCACTG
The DNA here is from genome assembly GCA_013399895.1 of Serilophus lunatus. Classification (NCBI taxonomy): domain Eukaryota; kingdom Metazoa; phylum Chordata; class Aves; order Passeriformes; family Eurylaimidae; genus Serilophus; species Serilophus lunatus. The sequence continues at coordinate 425,286 of VXBA01005851.1, read as the reverse complement.
ACCCATCACACTAAACACAATGACTATACATTTTTATTGTTTCTCTTCTATAACACAGCAGACTGACTGCACTGCAGCAACCTTACCAACTTTTCACAGGTTTTTCACAGGTCAAAGGAGAATATGCTTATATTTGCAAAGGAAAATTTGGAAGCACCATGGGCTTATAAAAATCCTCAGACTTTGGGAAGGAGGAGGTTGGCAAAAGGACAAGAAACGGTCTTATTTTATGCAGGCATATTTGGATTTTAAGCAGAAATCTAGTTAAACTAGCATATAACAGGATTACAAAGAAAAGTCCAATAGCTCAACTGTGGGAACTTGCTGGAAGTTAGGTGGTGTCTGGCTAAAACTTTCTTAGCCAGACCACAATATTCTATTAAAAAACAACCACAGTTCATATAAAGGTGAGAGTAGTGATTGCTCACAGATATTAAAGCCAATGCAATGAGGGTTTTTTGGAAGTAGTCTGGAATAAAGGGGAGCTAACATGATTCCTTGCTTATCAACATTAACACGCAAGCGTGTGCATCTGAACATTCAGTCCAGAGAAAGGCAGACTTTGATCTGATGGCTCACTTTCCTAATATTGTTTCTGAAAGAACCTAAAAACTATGGAGTTATTGCTGTGTGAATGACAATTCGAAGCCAAGATGATAAATACTATTCTATACTTAGTGACTTACTTGGCAAAAAAAACAGAGAAGTAAAATTCAAGTGAGGGAAAAAAGAACTTCTTTACTGAGTTCATCTTCACTCTATATAACAGAAGAATAAATAGCAACAGTGAAAACTATTGAATCTACTGTCTAAAAAACTATTCAAATTATATTGATAAAGTGGTCAAAGAGGAGAAAAACTAAGTATCTCCTCAATTTTAAAGAAAAGCAAGACCAGAACTTCTAAATATATTTGACAGATGGGATTGTTAATTAGACCTTAAAAAGTTTTTTTTTTTTAATTGTTAATCTGCAATTAGATACTGATGTCCAGCTAGACTGCAGCCAGAATAGCAAACAAAGCAAGCTCATCTTACCTTCACTACAAGGCCTGCTGGGCACAGCACTACATTTGCTAGAAAACAGTTATAAACAAACATATTTGCTATGAAAGCTTTTCTGAAAGACCAGTTGAAATTTGAAAAATATCCCTGAAAGAACTAGGATTATTACAGTGCTTATGTTACATATAGGATCCAAAGATGAGTGAAGGTGAGTGATCACACAAATGCCATGCACAAGAGCTCAGCCTATAGAAGAATAGAGACTTTTCAGTCAAATGTCTTGAGGGCAAAGATCCCTCTCACTCAAGGCCTTATCTCAGGTGTAAACCCACCTCTCTCCAAGAGTAGAAGTAAGTAAACAACCTAGACTCATTACTCTAGCTGCTGTTGGATTTTAGTAGAGAAGGAAAAGGACCCTATATCTAGCATCACCCAGATATGCTTATAAAGCTGTAAGACTGGATACATAATCCCAATGGTGTTGAGTCTGTGCAGTAACAAACCACTGTTCATTAATAACTGCTCTTCTCTTAGAAGAGGAAATTGTACATCCCTAGTTGAAAGGAAACTCCTGCACAACATAATTTGAGCTTCTAGAAGGCTTTATATCCTTACTGAAAAATAAAACATCAACTAAGACCTTTGGAATTAAAAATGGGAATAGGTCAAGCCTCTTCACTTCACCTCTCCCATCCCTGGAATGAGAAAACATCGATTCAGAGTGAAAAGCTTTCAAACTTTCACCAGGAACACACCTATCAGTTTCACGCAAAAGTTTCCCAGATCCTTTTTTTCATCCATTTTAATAACCAAAGTTGTGGGAAGTAACTTGTTCATCACCAAGAGCAGCACCACGGGAAGAGCAACATCTGTGATCAAGTCTGTTAATGAAGGTGCCCAGCCCTGTCTCTCCTCCACTGACTTTGGAGGCATTCCCCTCCGAGCCTCCCACCTGTCTGTCCACAGGTTTTTTCACAAAAATACACCAAAAAACAAGTGGTTAGAAACCCGAATGCTCAATACACCTGCCCCTTCGAGATCTTCTGGGAAGCACACTTGGGATGCTTTTGCCTAGAGTGACCTTCCTGCATTATTAAAATATGTGTGACTACATTTATTTTAGGAATGTTTGTCTCAAAGACACTCTGTGTGTCCTAAGGTAGAAATCTTTAAATGATAGATGTATTTTTGCAATCCCTTAAGTAGTTTAATGAAAATAATAGCCACAAGAGAGCGCTACCAGCAAAGGATTCAGTCACAGGGAAAATTCAAACTTGAAGCTATACAGAATAATAAAGAAGCCATGTTGTATGGTCAGGCAGACTTATTTGCACATTTAAAAGGAGTCCTCAGACATTTAATTGCTATAGCTGTGATCTTCAGAAGTCAGGAGGTATTCTGGGTGTCTCCATTTTTGAACGTGGAATTCAAGACACATTCATTGCTCTTTGTTTTCAAAGGGAGAACGTTCAGCAGTTTTTGGATTTTATGCACCTTGAAATTTAAACACTCCAACTGAGACCTCTGAAATTAACGAGTTTTCTGATATCACCAGATTTTTTCTTTCCTGAATGTTTGTAACTGACTAAAACTCAATGCAATGAGCTAAACCAACAAAACTCTGTTTGTGGCTTTGTTGTTTACGATCTCCATGCTCCAAGTATCTGAATACCTTGTACTCCCTTCTTCCTTATCTTTTCCAGAAAAATGCCAACAAATTATAACAACAGTCATCCTATTTTTCTAGAAGCAGCAAATAGAACGGTAGCCTTTTTTTTTTTTCCACACAAAACAGAAGGAGATCCTGTTTTCGCATTTTGAGCTTCTAGTATCTTATCATAAAAGGAAACAACTTCCAAAAAGTATCCCTAAAAGAGACACGACCTAGAACTTGAAAACAATAAAATAAAAATGTAAACATGTGCTTAACAAATGGACTTCTAGGGGAAGGGAGAGGCTGTAAAAGACAGAAAAGAAATAATAAAAGCAACCTATTAAGGCATACTTAGCATGGCAAATTGAACCAATATTTTGACAGACAAGTTACTCACAGAATTCTGTGATAAAGGTATCTGTACAAATCCCTAAAATTTTAGCAAAGCAGTATATCCTATCTTAAATGCCCATTCTCACGTGCCAAAATTCACACAAAGGTCTACACAATTGCACTTTGCCTTGCTGTCAACCATGGCAAGATTTATAAAGCTTATAGCATTACTTTCTCTTCCTATGCATTAGGTAACCAGTTATTCTGACCTACCATTTGTCAGCCACCCTGTGTGTGTGAAAAACAAAGCAAATGGCAACATCACACTACAGTCAACAGTGCCTCTTTTAAAAGAAATCATGTGGGAAGGAGTATTAACTTGTTACAGCACAGCAGAGTAGCTTCTTTCCTATCCCACACCCCAGTAAGCTGCATTTTACATGAAGAGAAACTAAAGAGATCTGCAAAATGCTCTGCTTCTCTCCATGAGAACAAATAAATGCAAATAAACTCGCAAGCTTTAGTGCCCTTAAAGAGTTCAGTCATTAACTTGAACAAATCAGGATTTCACCATCACAGTTTGCTCTGGTTTTCCTTGTACCTCAGCCCCACTGTACAAGCTTGAGCAGGATGGAACAGCAATTTCATTTATAAATAAGACATGCACTGTCAACAAAGAGGTATTAAGTTGCACGAGGTATAACATCATCAATCTTCCTGCCTGCTAAATTCACAATAGAATACCATGATAAAGCCTTCATATTCTGGAACTGCTTTTCCTTGTTCTGCCTTGGGGAACTAGACAGGCACATCTGTATGTCTAAGATAAAAGTGTTGCTCTTGGGATTTATGGTATATTATATAAGCTACATAAATACTTTTCCATCATCCTTACTTTGTGCATATTATAGTACTTCTTGATGGCTAGATAGCATTAAACTCCTGATGTCATCTTCTTACCTCAGTTTTTGCCATGATTTATCAGAGTTCCTCTAAAGGATAATAAAACATTTTTTTTAATGAGGATTTATCATTAGGAAACATCTAAAATGCTTCACACATTGAAAAACAGTTATAAATTGTGGTTCTAGCAGAGTTTACTTCTAAATATAGTGGAAATTATCACTGCATGTAAAGTGCTAAAGAAACTAACATTTAAGATAAAAAAAAAAAAGCTTTATTCACCAGTAACACTGAAGAACAACACAGCCTCTGATAGGCTAAAGCTGACAGCAGGAGTCAAAATACACGGGGGATTTTAGGCTGTCTTAGCAGGGCTGAGGCAAAGGGCCAGGAGCGAGGCACAGGAAGCAGAGCAGCCTCCAGACACGCTCCCCCCGCCACCACCTCTGCCCAGGATGGAGTTGGCACGGCAGCAGCTGCCCAGGCTGGCCCAACACGCTGCCTGCAGCAAGAAGGAACCTGCCACCTCCTCGGGGCACACGGCCATGGAAGCCTGGAGTTTCTTGTGGCCAGAAACAAAGTATATTGTTTTGCCTCCAGCCACAATGAGCTTACCATTTGATAGCTGTCCCAAATGAACTGAGTTTCCTCAGAAACCACATTCCAAATACCAGTCTTTCTACACAGTTGTGGTGTTTTCCCACACTGATTTTAGCTGTGATTTACCTAAGCATGTCCAAGGTGACCCAAAAATGGGAGTGGGGAAAGAATTGCTCCAGTCCCAGGGCATTTCAGGAGAGAGCCCAGCCTTAATTCGTCTTATTCCTGGTTAAAACACTGTAGCCACATGATGCAAATTACTGAGCCTTCACAAAGAACTATGCAACAAACTGAGATGCTTCAAGTTTCATTTGAGAAAGCTATTTTGCTCTGACATGTCCTAGGTCAGGCCAGATTTTGAAAACATTATCATCTCCCAGAGTGCTTTCTTCCCCATCAGATGCCACCCCTGGTTCAGCTGCCCACCTGCCAGATCAAAGAAATTACTCTGATTTCAATTGGAACCCAGTAGAAATTTCCCCAAACTTCAGCTTTTGTCATCCTGTCTTTCCTCTGTACTCAGCATGAAGCTGGACTAAAAGCATAAGGGCTGTATAACTCAGCAGTGTGGTCGCTGTGTCTCTATGGCAGACTTTGTTTTGCAAGGTGATCCAGTATTATGCAGATTCAGTAGCAATGACCATAAAATACCATGTGTTTGTTGTGTGAGAGATAAGATGCAAATTTCTTCAGTTATTCAGTAACTAAAGCTGCAACACACTAGCATTCCTGCCCTTCTTTGAAGTGGTCATATTTCTGGAGTTAAGGGTTGGACTCCAAAATAATTTTATAACTTTTTTATAGTCTTTTCAAATTGGAATGTGTTACATGTAGTTACTTGAGCAAGTAGAGCACAAAATCTCTGCACTTAATACAGTAGATATTTGATGCTGAAACATCTAAGAACAGCCAGGTTCTCAATCTCATCAGTCACTTAATCTTCAGGAGGTGAAACATGTAACTTAACATAGAAGTACTACAAAGGAAAAACTGCAACACACTGAAACAGGAATATTATTACTTCTCTCCTAAAATTGCACATATGCATGTCCAAGTCCTTGACTAGCGTTTAAAAAACCTGACACTCTTAAGTGCTTTAAGGCAATTGCAAACAACTATTTCAAAAGGTATATGACATATACAGAAGCATTCCTTCCAAATGCAAAGAAGATTTCTGGCATAAAAAGATTATTTATTTGGTCTTCAATGGATGGATTTAAAATTCTGTTTCAGTCAAAAATCTGTAGATACCTATAGTAGTATCAACCACATTAAAAATTATCTCTGTGTGCATGTGAAAGTACTATGTGAAATGAGTAAATCTTCAGATACCCCAAATTTTAGCACTCGTCTCATTCAAGGGCCTACATATTACATTTTCCAATGCCTCTATTGAAATCCACAAGTGGAAAGCAGTTTTAAGACTAAATCCGACGTATCACCTGGCAAAAAGCTATGGTTAAATCTTGTAAGCACTCGTATACTTTTTTATCTTCAGTCGTGTGAATGCTTTTACTAAATTGGACGAGACTATTCATGCTCAAAATTAACCATTTTGACAAGTGCATGCAGGATTGAAAGAAAAAACACCAATCTAAAATCCAGTCATGACTCACAGGTTGTTACTGTCTGATGGATATTCCATTCCACAAAAAAGCAACATTGCCCAATTTTGGTAATTACTTTATAAAATTGAATAGCACTGCCATACATAACCTTCTGAATAAGCATATTAAAATTATAGAGGATTCCTTTTACCTACCAGGCAATAGCTCAAACATTGCCCTAGCAAAGTTAACTTGGTAAAATATTGTGACATCTGCTGTAATTTCGGCTTTCTGTTATTCAAGTTTTATGTGGCAGCTTTTAGATTTGTAAAGAAATAAATTAAGAAAGTTGTCACTAGATGAAAACAGGTCAGTCACAACCTATGTATTTGAGAGTCCTGACAGCTGAGTTAGACAAACATCCAAAACCATGCGACAACAATTTGCTCAATGAAACTAGGGACAATACACCACTAACTGGAATAAAGAAAGCTTATGTTCACCTCAGGTGTCCATTACAATGTCACTATGTTTCTGGCAGGAAGCGTGTTTGCTCTTGCTCTCTTTACCTCCCCTTTAAGAAGGGTCTTCCTCAGCATTGCAGAAAGAACTTGCACTTTGGTAACATAAAAGCCCAAAAACTAAATGCTATAGAAAGAAAAAAAAAAACAAGCCCTCTCATGTATACACAGTGCGACCAAACTCCAGAACTCTAATGCTGGTTTTCAGGCATTGGCAGTACCTCCAGAGTTGGCCAAGTTAAACTGAAAGTCCAGCTTCCCATCACTAGCAGTCCCTGAGGAAAGTAAGTCCACAGCACATGCAAACAAAGATGGTATTTAATAAGTAGAAGGGAATTTAAGTTATAAATATATGCAAAATAATTAAATAACATGGAATATGGCAACCATCTCAATATCAACATGGCATATCAATGGAGAGATTTTACATATATGTAACATGTATATTTTCCTAACAGAAGAAATTCATATGTGATTCCTGTGAGAAATCAGTTTCTTTTCCATTTTCCCAAGAAAAGAATCTGCTCAAAAAATTACTCAATACTACATTACAGAAATAGCATGCAATTAAGATGTATTGTTTCCACATATCCACTTGAGAAAACAACATGAAGCCTCTCGAGTCCTCTTCTAATCCAAAACCAGAAGTACAGCACACTCGTTCCAATTATCAATATATTTAAGTTACTTGAACATCATGTTTGTTGTTGAGCCAGTTGCACAGTCCTGATTTGGTTTAGACCACAACTATGCAATGTTTCCAAAAAATACAGCAAAGTATGGATGCTGATAGCCAACACATTTATGCTGAGAATTTGGGACTGCAGGCACGTTTATTTAGAAACTAGTATTATTTTCTCTATGCAAGTCAAGTGTCAGATTCTTTAAAAGTAGCAGGTAAAAATAATTTTGTGGAAACCAGCAACCACTGCAGAACAACACAAGCCCCTTGAGAAACTTTTGTCACATACACAAGTTAGTTACTCTGAATGAAACACACTATTGTTAGTAAAACTTTTTCCCTTGGTCTTGGCTGTAGGTAGGTACATTAGACTTCTAAACTGACAACAGCATGTTTTACTGCTTTCCTGGTACAGAAATGGTTAGATCAATACCGGATCAGGTTGTGGCACTACTGCATTAAGGGAGTGACCTGTACAGAGAAATGTCACATGGACAATGCTTCTCAGCAGTAACAAGTAAAACATGATTTTTCTGGATTAATTATACTGACATTAATGACGAGGAATTTCTCTACTATCCAGAAGAATTTTGTTAACAACTAATTTTTTCATGTCATGATAGGTTTTTGAAGTTTGGTTTTCACTTCTGAATCAGTTTCATAATAGATATTACAAGCAATCCCAAGGGAAAAATGGTTTCCACATAAAATTTAGATCGTGGCTACCCAAGATAACTCTCACAGATGGCAAGAATAAACATGTTTAAAACAAAGATTATCTTAACCTTCAGGAGTGGGTTGAACTTCAAACCTGCTGTCTATTTTGTGCTTCAGATTATCACACCCAGAGGGAATGTTAAATCAATGCTATAGAGAAGCATCACAGTGCTGGATGCGGGACACAGGGCAAGCAACCAAAAAGATGCTAAAACGACTTGCAGGTCAATATTTCATCTGATATGTAACTCAATGAAAGGGAATTGTGGGACTACCCCCAGTCTCTCCAGGGAATAATAAAGGTGGATCTGAAAAAGACCAAAATAGTCTAAAAATGCTAAGGCAGCCATTTCAGGATTGCTGTAATTGATTAAAGTGCAGACTGTCTCTGAAAAGTGGTGGTCCTATCCAGCTGAAAACCTACTTACTCAAGTAATTTTTTAGTCAGATCAGTTCCTTGATCCAATTCAATCCAGACCTGCAGGAGTGCTCACACAAAGACTAAACAACTGGTTTGCTTAAAGACAGGACTGTTTAAAGCACTCATAAAAATTCAGCCAAAGACTGAAGGCAAACAAAACAAAACTAATAGTGTTGTTCAAACCATAACTTCTGAAAGAAAGCATGCAACAAGGCTTTTATAAAACCTGCATCATCTGAACTTCCAACAGGAAAAGAAACGCTATTTCAGCACAGCAACAGCAGTGCCTGGGAACAAGCTGGCCAGGAATAAAATGAGACTGGATGTTAAGAGGTTTCCGACCGTCAAAGGACTGATGTCCTAAGGCAACTTTCCAAGAGAAAGAGCAAAGTTGAAAAACCACAGAAAAAAGCCCTAGCTAATTTCATTAAGTTTTATGAAATTTTATCTAATATTATGCAGGCTCATCAATGACCCCAAAGGCTCTTGCCTCTTTTAGGAGCTATGGAAGTCTTCACAAATTAAAGGCAAAAATGTTTTCTCTAACCACAGCCACTGTTTCAGCCTCTTGGCTGGAACAGCTCGGTTGCTTTTGCCCACTGCACATGTGCTAGAGAAGGAAAAAGAGGAGGGATGACAAAGGACTGATGAAAATCCGTCAGTTTTGCACCAAACTGCATGCAGGCATGCATAGCAATGGGGCCCTAGTGCCTGCAGAGAATGGACACAAATGCCCAGGAGCAAATCAGCGCTTGATTAGCTGTATGAAAGTCCTCCAAAATCACATGCATGAAGTGAAATAGGAGTGAATGACAAGAATGACACAGCCTCTTACGAGAGTATTTCTACATCAAACTTTCTGCCATTTCAAAGATAGATCTGAATTCATAATTCTGAGCAAATTACTACCATAAAAGGGAAAAGAACCAAGAAAGAGGGAATCTTTCTACTTTGTCTGAAGTTTTCCCTAGTAATTAATACTTGCTGTCTTGGCATATTCTTCAATGTCTATAAAACTTCTAAATGCTGAAGGTTCTCCCTTTCCTGTGACAGAAACAGCTGACAAACTCTGCTAACAAAAGTGCTTTTACTGGAATAGCCAGTGCAAGTTGGAACTGCTGAACATTGCCATGATTTATGGTAGTTGTGAAGATACTTTAGTTTGCATTTACTAGCTTCAGTGCTAAGAAAATTTGGTGAGAGCTTCTGGAAGTAGCTGTTGTTGAGGATATAAACTATCAGCTGTGAAAAAGATTCGGGTACTTGTAATTCCTTCTATCAAAACACCTTCTAAAACCAAAGGTGAGAAGCATGCTTTTGTACCTCCCTTACCTATCAGTGCTATTTAAAAAAAGGCTATGCTCATTTAAGATAGCCTTAAACAGTCATTATCTTTAGGGCCTGGATCATGCCTGTCGAACACAAATTCTTAGCATATTCTGTGTTTGGGTTTTTTTTATTTTAACAGACACTCAAAATTCTCACATGAAAGACTGGCTGGTATAATTTTATAAAAGTAACTGATTAGAAAGTTCTGATTCATCACAGTAGAAAAATACCATGAAAGATCTTGGTCAGATTTCCTGGTTTGAATTCTTTTCAGAAATTACAAGATTTGACCTACTTTAACATCAGTTCATTTCTGTTAAAAATATTTTATGAAAATTATTTTTAACTCAAGTTAGTAAAAATAGTGTGAACATAAAAGTCATAAATCAAAATGACAAAACAAAAAGCAGAATACATTTTTGGTATGGAAGTTTTGATAAACTATTTCACTTTTTCCCCTTCATTAAAAGTATTCTTTATGCAAACCATTTAAATGCTTGAGACCTCAAATATGGAATGGGAAAAAGCTTTCCCAAAAGCTTCCCATGTAACTCACTCCTCACAACACAACTTGCCTGCACGTCAATGCACTGAAGAGCACTGGCTGTGTCCACACACCAAAGGCAGGGAAGCAAGGCTGACAGGCTGCTTTGGGCCCTGCACTTCAAGAGGACAGAAAGAGTGTCCTCACTCATCACATCACAACAGTATTTACAGAATCTATTGCCTCAGTTTTCTCTCTGATCAATAGGCTGCCTCTTCTTCCATAAAGAGTCTATGTTCAAGCAGGAGGTAACAACACATAATATAAGCATTCATAACACTGAATGAAAACCATTAACTTGCCAAATCTTGGCAAATGTAGTTGCCCAGATAGCCTGAAACACATTTTGTTTTTCAGCTGAACAACACAAGCTTACCTTTTTACTACAAGCTTCAGTGTCTTGTGTGAACCCTTCACCAGACAGATTGCTTCTTGTCGGAAGCCAGAGAGGCCCACATCATTGATACCAACAATTTCATCCCCAGCCAGTAACTTGTCCACAGCTGCAGCTTTGCTTCCATCTTCTATCTGGAAAAAAAAAAAAAGCATGTATTAAATGGTAGAATTATTGAGATTGCATAATGCCACCTTTAAAATAAGTGAATGAATTTTCAATACTGGTTTCAACAAAAATTAATACAATAATTAAGTGATCAACATAATTAAGAACAGTAAAAACCTATAAAGAAATAGTAATGATAGAGAGCCAATGAGAATTAAGAAAGAAATAAAAGAATGGAAACTTCCTGGGAAAACCAGAGAGCTTAAGGGATATTTGGGAACATGAGGAAGAACCTCTTTGACATGCGTGTCACCATGCACTGGAACAGATTGCCTGGAGAAGTCGTGGAGTCTCTCTTCGCTGAAGATATTCAAGAACTGCCCAGATGCAATCCTCTGCAATGTGCTCTGGGACAACCCTGCTTGAGCAGGGAGGTTGGACCAGATGACTCACTGTGATCCCTTCCAACCTTACCCACTCTGTGAGAAGCACCTGTGATACACACAGAATACACACAAAATTAAAAAGGTTGGAAAAGACCACAGAGAACATCAAGTCCAACCTATTACCTAAGCTATCAACCTACCCAACGCCATCCCATCATCTAAACCATGTCACTAAGTTCACCATGCAACCTTTTCTTAAACGTATCCAGGGATGGTGACTCCACCACCTCTCTGGGCAGCCCATTCCAATGGGAAATCACTCTCTGTGATCTTGACCTCTGTTCAATACTGAAAATGTCATCGTACTTGCAATTAGAGCTTTGGGCAGGCATCCTAAAGTCTGGTTCTCTAAAGAAGGTAGCCAATAATATTAACATCAATAACATTTACCACACAGCCAATTCCAAAATTATGGCATGCAATGAAGCCACAAAATACTGCTTTACAAGCTGGTCTAGAAAATAACGGTATTTTCATCAGGAACATAACATTTAGGAAAACAGCTGAGAATTTATCATCTATACAGCTCATTAACAACTCTGACTAGAAGAAGAAATGATGGTCTGAGATCCAAGGAAGAAAAATGAGACATGACACTGACGAAAAACACAGCGATACAAGGGAAATTCACTGGAAGATTAATTTGCTGCCACAGGCATCTCTTGCATGAGTTCAACTTTTACATAACTGTTCATAGCATGTGGCAAAATACACACAAGATAAATTAAAGAGTTGGGCTTTTGCAATTCCCACCCCAAAAAAGTTAAAAATCTTCACATGACAAGCTACCCATTTTCAAAATTTAAAACAATCTCAAAAGCTTGACCAGACAGATTAACAAGTACAACAGTTTGAACTGATTTCTAACCAGGACTAAAAGAATGTGAGATTTTGCAGTTAGAAAACTATAAGGCCCAAAGCCCGACTAGAACTTTATCTGGCTACTGCCATAAAAGGCAAAAAAAAATATTTCCATAAATACATTAGCAACCAAAGGAGGGCTAAGAAGAATCCTCACCCTTCATTAGGTGTGGAGGGGACCATCCCTTTAAAAGATGGCACTTTGGGACACTGCTTGGTTGTAGACTGAGCAGTGCCAGGTTAACAGCTGACCTCAATGATATTAAAGGTATTTATTGAACTAAACAATTCTATGATTCTAAGTATAACTGTAGGTGTTGAACACTATGCAATTCAGTCACTTGGCTGTTTCAGTTACTTCCCATCTCCTTTGCTCTCAATGCAACCTCTGCCTTCTGAGTTGCTTGGCCTCATAATCTATGCATTTAATTTTATCTCTCCCTTACTTGCTCACAATCCGTATCTCACATCTTCTTGTACATTTGACACTTTGTCTTCAAAGCAAAGACTTTCATTTGTGTCTTCATTATATTCTGCATTGGCTACAGTATCTCCACACTATTAAATGCCAGCAAGCCTACAAGGGTAATTCCTTGTAATCACCTCAACTGCAGAAAGCTTCATAAATAACTGCCATCTTCTGAGGCCCCAAAGTCAATCAGCAATGAGATAAATCTTCAGGAAACTAACTTCATGAGTTCTGAAGCTCACAGTACAGGTTTTAGGAACAGTCCAGCAACAAAAATTTAAATTAAATAACCTAATGAAAAAAGCAATATCTCTTGATGAAAGTACTTTAGGATGAGCTCATACCGCACTCAATCTCATTGCAGGCACATAAAAGCTCTCTTTATGTAATTTTATGATAGATGTTCTTAAAAATTTCCAGGTCTTTAAATCTAAGCCAGAAAGAATGCCATGAAAAATGCTTAGTCTTATATCCCACTCTAAAACACTCATTATTAACACTAATCAAGCAACTTTGTTTCCAGAACTTATCTTAAAAAATCCACATATAATTAAAGACAGAGCAAGTTTCTCCATCCCCATACATCTAGTTTTCAAGTTATGACCTGTCCTCTGACCTGCTCACATATCCTCTGAGCACCAAGAATTTACCAGAATACTGAGTTATCTCTGCAAATCTTCAGTAAAGTTGAAAACAAGGGGGTAGCAGTGGAAATTGCTTATATGTAAGGAAAGATTTCAGTTCAGAGACATCAAGTATCGAATGTCTGCATATGAGGGACTGTGGAGTCAGGAAGAGCAGAATGAGAGAAGAGCGTGCCTGGGGCCCATATATCCAGAGCTCTGCAGGTTAGAGAAGCAGTGCAAAAAACATTAACAAAGTCAGAGTTAAATGACTAAAATTGTAGGGAGAAGGTCAAGTGGGGAAGAAGGGGGCAGAGAGGGAAAGTATCTTGTAGGAGGACACACTTCAAGTGTAGATGTCAGACCTTATGCCCCAAGCAAGACACCCAAACATAATGACAAGGGTGGGAAGCCCCTGGGCCCTGCCACTTGGGCCCAAAACACCTCAACAAGATTTTTTTTTTTGCCTGTATAAAAAAGGGGAGGAGGGGGCTGCAAAAATCTGTCTCCTAGGGTTTCAAGGAATGTTCATTGTTCTCAGTAAGTGTGTTTGTTTTTTCTTCAGGCTGGCAATGCACTGACGGCAGGGAGTATTCAGTTACCCCCTCTGAGTTTTAATTTCAGCAAGGAAACTACACATTCCACACGGTGCAAGCTTTCCAAAGAGACTCTTGCTCTCCAAAACACCATAAACCAAAAATCCCTCAAAAAAGGATTTAAAAAATCAAAACCTAAAAACAAAGCTGAAGCCATCCTTATGAAAACTAGAAATGGCTTTCTTTAACACCTCACCTTCAGATCACCTGCAGCCAGGGAGAATGAAAACTACACACCCATTCACAGTAAATGTCTTCCCAAGAGAAATAAATTTAAACATAAACCTTTCTTAGATCCTCAAATGGCTGTACAAATATCATTCCACTTGACAATGCACTTTAAAGTGGAAATGGGAAAGTTAGACAGGAAAAATACAATTTCTTCTGTAACATTAGAAGTCCTTCCTTTAGTCATAAAAACTAAAAGCATTAGGCTTTGCACACATAAAGAAACATAGCCAGAAAACATCCACGAGGAAAAGACCTCTTCAAAAATACTGCCGTACTAACTCTTGGTGCAAATTTGAACAGTGCCTTTCCAGCTTCTATTTCAGGCTCTCTCTTCTTCTGTTTACTCCTTTTAACATTTATTGTCTTTATTTATTCATCCATTTAGTAACTTTCCATCTCATCAGGCCTTAAGTAGAAGTGTAAAGACCAAGAAAAATATATGATCATTTTAGAACTAGCAAATACACTCGAAAACATCACTATTTTTCACACCTCAACCATGAATGTATTTCACTCGCCATCTTCAGAGTTCACTATGCTATGCTGTGCTCAGGATTTAAGACCAACTTTTAAGATTGAAGCCTCTATTATTTATGTAACTAGCAGCCATTTCCTTTTGAATTTCTGGTGTCCAGAAAAACTAGGTCAATAGCCAAAAATAAAGACTTGAAAATTCAGAGGGAGGTTTTAAAATTAAATCTTTCAAGAACAATCAACAATCAGTCACTATCAGCTTGCAGATACAATTGGATATAACCCTGAACAACCCTTTTGCTCAGTCTGGAGCACTTGGAGGAACTAAATGCCCATAGCACACACCTCTCAACATTTTCATAGCAGTAGCAGGAAAAAAAAAGAGACACAGAAGAAAAACAATCAACATCTTACTTTTTCATGAATAGCAGACATAAGCCTTCAAAAAAACACGTATATTTACATTGCCTAACTTGGATGAGCAAGAGTCCTAGAAACACCCAAACCATGCTTTTGGTAGGTACTCAAAAATCATAACCCTGTTACTATCCTAAATTAACAAGAGTAAACATGATGACTTCTTATCCTTAGCAGTGAAGCTGGTATGTTACCAAAAGAAGTGTTTTTAAAAGGAGATGAAAAGGATGTTTGTTGACCAAAAGCATCTGCTTGGAGTCTCCAACTCTCACCCTGCTGTCCCTGATGACCTCTCTCTAGCCAAGAGCAAAAGCAAACTTTGGGATCTGTGTAACTGCAGACTTTGCCATCATAACAGTATCTACATTAATTGTGACTTTTTCCCAAATTTATTTTTGCTTAAATATACCCCCAAACCAGGAAGAAACACTAATTCAAGATGTAGATAACAGGATTTTTAAAAATTATTGAAAACAACACACATGTAAATCTGGTATACGAAATTCTTCCTGTGAAAAGGAAACGGAGCCTTGAAATGGGGGAAGAGCTGAGCCCCAGAGAAAAATCCCACAACAAACACATTCAAAGGATACTTACAAGTCTGTATTCCCCCTGCTGGTAAGAAACACAAAAGGGAAAATAATGGCCTCTATTTGCAGCTTTGAATTGCTGCGGTGTTGATGGGGAGCACCAACTCCAGAATGTGACCCCTTCACTTCTGTGTTTACCAGGTCTGACGCTTTACTTAAAATACCCACATTCCTCCATAGGCACCTGTATAAACAAGCAGGAGACAGGTTGGGGAAATGCCGTGTCACACCAGAGATCTAGTTTTGTTTACAGAGACGACAGTTTCTCGTCCAAGCTCTCTTTGGACAGGGTGGGAGACGGGATGGAAACCCAAACCCAGAGACAGACACAGGAAAAAACAGTGCCATTTATCAGCATTTTATCAGCTGTGATAAATTATTTTATCATAATTCACTTCTTGTGCGGCCAAAAAATGATTCTGCAGTTGTTTATCTTGTGAGCTTCTAATACAGATTTTTTTCCTAAAAAACTAACAATCTTTGTATGAGATGTTCAGAACAAATAAAAAGTAGGAAGTGTTAATTATTTTTATTTGCACAGAGGTAAATAAAAGGGGAAAATCTCTGCAGTTCAAGGCTGGCATTTGTGTAAAAATTTGAACTCACTTAACTCCAGCCATACATTCTGCAAATGCACTCCTGAGTGACAAGGGCTCCATTCACCAGCAACCCATGGCTCAAACAGAGGCAGGATAAAACAGGGGTGCAAACTCCAACAGGACCAAACTGGTCCAAAGACAATGGGTATGTATATGTAAGGCACCACACAGAGGCATGTACACACCAGAAGCTGGGCAAGGATAATGCATTTGATTTGACATTCCTACACATCTTTTCTCTCCCACTCTGATTTAGTACTTAGACATTGAAAGAGACTGTTGGAAGGACACCTGGCTGGAAACAAACTCCAGCTTCCTTTTACCAATGGGCTCAGAAGTACATGTGAAAACAAGGCCCAAACCAATGCAGGATGTCTGCAGCAAAGCAAGGAATTCCACGCAAATCTAAACGTTACTGGAGGGTACCCATAACCACCTCTCTCCACAGACTGCAGGTGAGATAACCACCATTAACTACCCAACATGAGCTTTAAGAAACACCATATAAAGCAAAGAATGCTTGACAATGTGCTAACCAGCTTGCAAAATCTGGGCCTATGCAACGCTATCCAACAAAATTAACTTGGTAGTTGCTGCACTTTAATCAGGTAGGTGGGTGTCTGTTGCATTTGGTGAGACTCTAACTTAGAAGTTAGAATTTCCCTTCTGCCTGGTATCATTATGTCACATCCCAGCAGCCATTGCCCACACTTGTTCTTCTCAAGATTATCTTTAAACACTACAGCAAACAGCATTAAATTTTAGGAATGTTTAGGCTGGGGCAATGTACTTCCCTAACAGCAGTTTCTTTCTTCCCTACCCGAGGGCAATGGCTCACGATCACTGTCACAAACCACAGAACAGGCTGTGAAATCCCCCTCACTCGGCTGCTCTTTCAAAGTGTCTCCCATCGCGTTGCACAAATCTCGAGCTGACAGGAGCCCTGCCTTTTGTCAATGAGTGATTCTTAAAAATCAAAGTGGAAACATTTTTTTAAAGGGTAGAGTTCAGTAACAGGACACACTCTATCATAGTCCTTTCTATTTGCTTTTTATTTGGTGCACATAAACATTTGCATATTTGCCCAGCAATCTTTTTCTTTCTTTGTTGTTTGTTTTTTGTTTTAAAGAAAGCATCACATTTTGAAAAGCTAACCATTGGTACAGTTTTTTTAGTATTTATTCAATTTTTATAATGGTATCCACACCAGTGCTTTGATTAAGGGCTTGCCATCACTTCCACTGGAACCTAACTTCAGAGGTCCTTAAACCACAAGTGTTAAAGAAGGACACAACAACCATCATTTAAAAATATCCATCATTTCCCTTTTCAAAAATTCATATATAAACTGATGAATACTTTATTTCAACCTATATTCAAAACGATACCTGCCATAAGCCTGTGAGAAAATCCTTCCAACTATAAATGTTCAGTTACTCTTTCTGAAGAGGATACTGTTATTGTATCTCTTTCTTTAAATCACAGGGTCGTTATGAGCTCTGCATACTGAAGACCAGTTAAAGTATTTAAAGTTAAAAATTTAATGAAACTTTTCCTCAGGAAACTAGCTATAATTTCCAGATGAAAAGTATCAGGAAGAGAGACTTCACTTAGATTTGTAGGTTTCAAAAACTGAACAACAGATGTTTATTTTTAAAGTTTTTTTCAATGTGATTCCATTGTTTCAGAAACAAAAGTTGGAAACTTTTCATCACTGCTGAACACTTCTGCTACAAATAAATAAATAAATACACCACCACCACCACCCCCAAAAAAAACCCCAAAACAAAACCCCTTGGTGTTTTGAAAGCACAGAGTTAATGTATAAAAGGAAAAAAGGTGGAGCTTCTGGGTGTCAAGAACTCAGCTGGGTTTTCTGCCATTAGTACCTAAGCTTTGCTAGAACACATTTTACAGCTTCTAAATAACGTTTGCACGTTACCCACAGCAGCGAAACTACAAAGCAACTAAAGATGTAAAAACTGTAGACTTTGCAGACCTTTGTAAGCTACAGCCCCTCCAGGAAAGCACAAGTCCATCAGGGAAGCTTCCCAGCTCTTCCTAGGAAGAGCTGACAACTCTAAGCTGGCCAGGCTAGGCCAGGCCAAAGCCAAAACAGGCTCAGCTTACCTGGAGTATGAATAAAGCCAAAACAAAAGCGGGAAAGATGGACATTCTGAAAGCAGGGGCGGTGGCAGAAGCCTGCTGGTGGTGCCGATCCTGAATGAAGATTTCCAGTCCCATCCCTCCCTCAACCAAGTTAATGCTTGCAAAGCGTAGCTTAAGTTCTGATTTTTTTTTTTCCTGGCACCTCATCAACATCTACACATTTCCCTACTGCGGTTTAGTAAGGCATTCATCCAGTAAGCTGTACGCTACTTACTCAAAAATTACTGAGAAGTAACTCCTGTTTAATTTTAGCCATGAGTTTGGGTTTGCATTTTACAGAAGCTAAAGGCATCCAATCCAGAGGAACCCATTTGAACTCATAGATAACGTACACTGTTCTTAAAACATATCATCCTATCAATTTTATTCCAAAATGACAAAATAATCTGTATAAGAATGGAGCACATAGTTGTGCTATGAAAAGAAATATCCAGAAGGTCAAAAGATAACTTTTTTCTCTATATGCAGTTGACTTATTCTAACAAACTACTGGAGAAATTTGAAAGGGTTGGATTATCCATATTTACTTGTCCAAGTTTACTTACAGATGATTATATACATAAGCTGTTTGCATACGCAATCTGTGCAGTTACCATCAAGCATTTTTATAGGTCTGCATTTTTGTACTTTCAGCTACTACGAGCAACGATAAGAATGGTTAAAAAAAGAGGTTATGTCTAGAAACAACTTGTATTTTATCTATTCAAACTGATAACAGGAACAGACTTCCAAGAGAAAAAAATACGACCTGACAAAGTAATCTTTACGATCGTAAGGTTCAAGGCCTTTTACTTTGCAACTTTCATAAGCTTTCAGCAATGCTGGTTTATCTTTTTGCCTTCCTGTCCATCCCAGGAAAATAAAGTCATAGCTTGCCAATGTGCCCTTGACAATAACATACTGAATGCAATCCAACAGCCTGTAAAACTGCTGCATAATTAGGGAAAGGGTAGGAGTTACTGACAAATCAAACAAAAAAAATCGAATGTGTCTGTATGGTCATACAGGAAGGACTGTACATTAATTAGAAAGGAAAAGACCAGTTTCATCAACTTACAGTTTGTTTGCAAAGAACTTTGACATGCCTCAAAGAAAGACATTGAAAGACCTACAGGATGGCAAAAGAATACTCACAGAAAATAGACTTCACATGTCATCATTCAGTCTACCACATATTCAATCTGAATGTGACCTTTTACACAAAATTAAGTTGTATCTTCGCCCAGGTCTACAGATTGCTGAAGTTTAAAAAGAAAAAGCAACACTCTTAGACATACGTAGCACCCATTAAGACTCAGCAACAGAAAAAGCTGCTTTGTTGCTTGTTCATTTCAAAGAGACCTGATGAGTCTGCCAGAAGCCACAGGAATTCTGCAAAGTGTTCAGCTTCCATTTTAAATACTTCCTCTTGAACAGCCCATTTTTCACAGAATGCTTATCTTGACTAACTCATACCATTATTTGGTTATGGTCATGCCTGTTATTTGGGGCCTTTCTTTTTTGTCATAGCCCAAATGTTCAATTTTTATACAGTAAGAAAGTATACTCCCCAATAAATCTTGTAATATTCCTTAGTAATTCTTCTAAGAATAGTCTTATCAACTCCTGAAAATTTGATTTTATCACAAAAGTAAAATCAATTTTTAAGAGGTACTTGTAGAAGTATTTAGGAATCCACTGCTACACAGGGGATTGAACAGAACATAACATTACACAACCAAACACAAATGTAGCAAACAAACATTAATGAGAATGACCTGCTTTCATAATAACTGATAGCAATTTTTTCAGTACCTTTTCCCCCTTTGCACTATGACTCAATTTTAAAGAAAAAAAGTCTCACCAAGATACTGAATTTTACAATGTGTCTTCTATGTTGATTCACTCACCCATTCCTGTGCAGAGAAAACAAATAAACAAGACTTAAAAAGAAGGGTCAGGATCCTCTTAAAATTTGAGGGTTTTAAACCTTAGCAAGAGAGTTTGTTCCTTACATCAACTTTTGATCTCTGTCCAGAATTGATATTCAGGTTCACAGAGCACCCAAACTCCAGACTGAAGCCTTCCTATGCCACCATCTTCCTGGACAATTCAAATTAAAAAATTCAAAGCCAAATTCAAACAAGACACATTTATTCCTTCCTCCTCCATCCCAGTGTTAAAATAGGGAACAAAACCTAAACCTGTCTTAATTCATCTTTATGTAATTTATACAACCCTGTTTACTATGAGTGTGCAGTACTTTAAACTGAATACATGCAGATACCTGTTCCCACTGTATAAAACATATGTTTCTGCTGTGCACTCTGTATGCAATTTCAATTCTTCATTCTTAAAGCAATAAAAACTTGCAAGCAAAGTGGGATGACCCTCAAGAAAACAAAATGGCTTATTATTACAGAAACAAAAAAGATCTGGGTAACCTTGCCCTTAGTTTCTCCTCTATTATTGTTTATTACTGTCTCAGTAAAGGGAGTTTTCCCCACTCCACTTTCATCCAGAACTCAAACATGAAAAGATGAAGAAGTAAACGCTAAATACAGCATTGAATATATTTTTTTCTAGGGCAGAAATTACAATGTAATTGCTTCTAAAATTACCAAAGTTCACAAAACAAGTTGCAAAGGTCTGCATGGCAGTTTCTACCCAATCTGGTCCACTTTGTCAGCTTGCTGTATCTGAGCTGCCTGGTACAGTCAGACATCAGAGACAGACTGCTGATACAATCAATAGAAATCTCTCATGATGCTTCAGTAATAAAAGAAGAATGTCAATAAAGAAACTACCATTGTTTTTATGCAGTTTATTGACAAGATGAAATAGTATCCATCTGTGATCCTAGGGCACATGCTCAGCTGAGCAGGGTATGAAACATTCATGCAGATAGAGTTAGGCACCAACACCTTAAGTCTGTTCTAAAGTCTGGAACCTGAAACAAGCAAAACTGTGGGGAGGGATTATCCTACAGCAATTTATACCGCAGACATCAATCACATCATGGCATCCCTGCCCTTTTTTCCCCTAACCATCAGTACTATGTTAACATATATTTCAGATCTAACATAAAAACCCACAAAACCAAACATAACAAAAAAAACCCCAAGAGAAACCAATCAAACAAAACAAATCAACAAAATTAAACACTCCCAAACCCAAAGCTTTCTTAAAAAAAGAAATTTTCCTTTTTTCTAAACTGACCTAGCTGTTCACAATTCCAAGTTCTTAATTTTGTGTAGTTTATCTGGACACCATTCCTTAAAAATCCACTACTTGACATCATCATGGAAAATTAGAAGAAATTCCATCCTCATCAAAAATTTATCATAGGAATCAGATATGCAAGCATTTTTGGCATCTCTGAGTATTTTCCTATCTTTTCTCTATTTTAGAGGTTTCAGTCTTCCTAGGATGACTGAGAGATAATTAACTGATAATTATACTGGACAATGACACAGGTTATTTTTTTCTTAAGAAATTACAGAATTGTGATGTGAATTAGAAAATAATGCACTAAATTCATCAGAGATGAAAAGAATGTAAATTTACACAAATAGAAACTTCAAAAACCTGTATGGATTTCCCAATAAATTGTGTTTTAATAGTGTTTTGTGTTTTAAGTATGCTTACTACTCTAAATGCACATTTCCCAAATTGGTTTTCACTCACAGCTCTTTTTCAAAAAGCTTTATTTTATTGCACATGTTGGTGCTCTAATTAGCTCCAGGAGAAGGCAGATTAGTTTTTAAGATATATCAAAACATTACATGCACAATTAGCTGCTTTTCCCAATTAAAAAGGTGCACTTAATTATGACAAAACTACTCAGTTTGACAAACATCTGCATTTGTTTGGCAAAAGTATCTGTCATCTGTGCAGATGTACTTATTAAAAGACACGTCCTGATCATGCAGCACAATTCACAACTTCACTGTGTAGCACTTGCTCAAGTATGACTGGAATTTAGGGAAAGAACGTTTGTATGGTAATTCTTGCAACACAGGACAAAATTGGTGGTGGGACCACTGTATGTGCATGTTACCATACATATGGCTTATTGCCTGCCACTGCTGCCTATGCAGCACCTCTGAGGAGCATGTGTTCCAGCAGCATGCAACCACACTAATGAAAAATTCATGCCTGAGCACGCCAGTTTAGGATGTCAGTGCTGGCAGGTGGTTGACTGTTCCAAATACCACATTGCACAGGAGATTTTGAACTTGCACATCTTGATAACTGACAGACCATTAAAGACTGCTCGTACTGACATTCTGAAATTAAGTCTGTAACATGATTAAGGAAACTGAGTATTTTGTGGAATGCACAAGATGCTGTCTGTGTTATTCATGAATGCCACAAAACTGCTGTTTTCCCTTGAGAGAAGACATCACAAAAGCCTAACACTGAAGCGTGCAAGAGCTGGCAGCAAAGCACTGTTTTAACCCACTGTTTGATAGTCGTGACAATTTCCCACTGGCACAGTCTTATGATCACCTTCAGAGAAAAGCAACATGACCTTTTGGAGAGCCTGGTACACTGTCTGCAGTGTTTACATTCAAAACCTGCCTTTCCTTCTCAAGTTTGTCACCACAACCTGCCTTTTCCCAAAGAAGATTCTTCAAATGGTGAAGAGTAAAAGGTTCCCTAGACATGAGTTACGCATTTAGGTTGAGACAATCACAGAGGAGGAGAATTTTTGTGCACACTGACTTGAAGCTTGAAATTTCAAAGTAAATCTTAAAACTTATCCTACAAATATAATTAGATCACAAAGTATCATAGGACTTAGCTAAATGTTGAGTTCAAGAAATACATCAATCACTAAAAACAGCAGAGAAAAATCTATTCTTCTGAATGATACTCAAGTATTTAAATCACATACTGTATTACATAATAGGTAACAACAGTTGTATATTGAAAAATTTTGTTTGCCATGTATTTACATTATCTCTAAAGTCAGTAATTTTTACACTCTAAATTGTAGCAAAACCTTTTATTAAGATGTTATTTATCACAGTAAAAAAAAGCTGAAGGTTTGACTGAAGCAGGAACTGGAAAGCCTTCTACTTTCCAAATTAAATAAGCAATATGTTTCTGCATCATTTGTTTTGGGGACAGAGGCTGACCAACATTCTTTAGGGTAATTTAACGTTTTGTGATTTAGAACCTTGTAGTAGCTGGTGAAAATTCTGTTACGTATCCAAGACTACAATCAACATTACCTTAGGTGCATCAACTCAATTATTAGGACAAAAACATTTTATTTTTTTTTTACATAAAAACTACGTTTGGAAACATGAAATTCCAGTAGTACTTTAGTTCCTGAAGATGCCTGCATCTCTGCCTCATGCCTGCCTTCATTGTGGGTCACCAAGTGCGCAGGCTTAGACTTCACACTTGACTGCTGGGCAGAGCCACACTGCTTGCAGAAACTTAGGGAATGTCTTGCATTTTCAGGTAAATCCATCATCCAACTGGTCTTCTACCATTTCTCTGCTGAAGCTAAAACTCAATAGCTCAGCCTGAGCATTAGTCTAAACTACCCTTCCAAAGCACTTTGTTCCCTTCTTTTACTATAAAAAATAATAGGTTATTTCTCAAAACAGCCTCAAAGTTTGGTGGAATTAATGCACTTTTAACACTGATACATTCTTGCCAGGATTTCTCATTCACAGTTGCTCAAAGAATAAGCAGATGTACTTTAAGATGTGGGGAAAAAAAAAAACGGGGAGAGTGGTACATCGCAGAGTGGTTCTGTCTTGCCATAGTTATGGCTGAGGACTGGGCTGCACCTCAAAAGGTTGATGGTGATGGGAATATCTCCCATCCTTTAAATGGTAATGATGCACAGCCACATTTTAGTCTCAACTTATAGGGAAGGGGCTTTGGAAAAAAATGTTTTTGAGCCGAGCATCTGACAGATGAGGCATATTCATAGAGCAGAGTAATTGCAGGTTTCTCTCTCTGCTTCCACATGGGTTAGTACATGTTACATTCTTTGTTATAAACAAATGATGGGAGTTGAAACCTGTACCCAAGGCTGCCCATTCACCTCTTCTCTAAAAAGCATTCTAATTATGGTCTGCAAAAGGGAAAAAAAAGAAAGTGTGTATTTAAAAAAAAAAAACAAACTAAAAATCATATTCCCTCTGTACCCTCTGCCCATCCCTACCAGTCTGGGATTGCTTCTGCGCAGTGGTTGAGAAGTACTGCATGTCCCAGCATAGAGCCTGGTGGCCAAGGCAGTCTCCCAGCCATAGATATGAGGTCAAACCACGCCCAAGTGCAGCAAGAAACACCTCCCATTTTCTGGACATGCATTGCAGCATTTGAATAAGACATAAAAGATGAGTAAGCACCACTTTTGGTGCTGCCTAGGTTGGCTTCACTTTCAAAGGAGAGTTATTAGCAGTCTCCAACTGAGAAAAAGGAAGGAAAAACAAAAATGGTGAAGAGAGAAGAAATAGCTTACCCTAAACTCCTGGTTTGGAAATTTGCTACCACAGTCCTGACTCTCTTTGAGTAAATTTGGGAGAATTTGGATTGTTTCTCTGTACAGATGTTAATGTTGGGATACTTCTTTAAGCAGCTCTTTGCTTAATAGGGAGGTTTCTGGATTACCTATTTCAAGCACTTAATTACAGCCTATGGACTCTAGCAGCTAGCCATCAGACACTGCAGTGACAATGTACAAACCTCTAGAGTTTTTGCTTAGCTAGCTATAGACCTGAAGATTAGTTAATGAAATTTTTAAGTATTTTTAAGCTATTTTTACTAGTAAGTATAACTCTCCTTTTAACATATAAAAGAATATACTACCTAAAAGTAGAATTGGAGGTTGCCTTTGTTTGTTTGCTTGCTTTTAACATTAAGAGTGTGTTATTATTAAATATTAAAGTTAAGGACTGTTAAAATTAAGAATGCTTTGCAACTCTTTTACTAAGCAGGTCAGTAAAAATCCTTTTTTTTTTTTTTGATAGTTATTCCTATATTTCCTGTGTTGTTGTTTGCCTCTCTACCTCAAGAACAGCTAAGGACTATGAGAATAGTGAGTTCAGATAGCTTAGTTCCTTCTATGTATGTTCATCTAATATTTTAGAACGAAGGGTCTGTACCTTCAACATGGACCTCTGTGGAGAAAAGCACTTCACAGACACACCAGCAAGACACACAGCTACATAAATTTGAAGGAAAGTTGCACTGGTGTTCTTGGATTTTCCTTGTCCAATAGAGGTGCAGATGTGCTTTTTGGAAGTACATCCCCAAACCCTCATCTTCCTGGCACTGAGCTGAGCAATGTTTTTAACTGCTAGTGAACTGTGCAGAACACCACATTTGTCCTTTCTGAGATGCAGGAAGGCAGAAATGGGCTAGCAATAGCCCACAGAAGTTGGTCTGGGTCTGTACCACACAGCAAGGTTTGAACAGCCACAATATTGTGCCCATGTGAGCTCAGGTTGATACCTCTTTAGCTGCTTAAGACAGGGAAGAACCACAGCTTTTTACATTAGGGAGTTGTCCTACTCAAGTTCTGGATAAAGTGCAGGAAGTTAGATAACTCTGCAATAAACAACCTAAAATTCCCATTTCATTATTTGGGGAAGCTGAAGGGACTCCTGCTGCTTTCACATATTTTCTGAGCTGTGGGATGTAACTCAAAGTAAAAACATTTCATGAAGATCTCTCAAGTATATGAACATTACCAGTTAAAGCAAGCATGGTTTATCTACTAGACAGTACCTCTTCCTTCCTGTATTTCCCAAGCCACTGGTTTATGCTTCTATACAGAATATGCAGGAATTCCCTTAATTTGAAATATCAGTGAGTTACTTGGAGAGACTAGTTGGCTGCATACAGGATTTTAGAGCTACAACAAACCCATAACTCTTATCAGTCATAGGTTTTTCCTTGTTTTACAATGAGTTTACAGATAAAATTTCACTGCATTTTCCATGTGGTTATCTAAACTCCAAGTTTTAATCTTCTATTCATGGTTTTCTCATTACAAATAGAAATCATTTTTTCCTCTCTTATCTACCACGGTTATTATTTGTATTTCAAGACTCTCTCAAAATTCAAATGAACTTTCTGAAAGAACTATCTTTCTAGTACTATCTATCCCTTTGAATTCTTTAGTTTCACTATACTTATTTTAGAACTTACTTGCTACAGGAAGTTTAAAGGCTGTGATCCAGAGGAATATCCACACAGTATTTCTGGAATATTGTTAAACTAAGTTTCATATTGGAACTGTCATATTTGTCAGCGAGGTCCAAAATGCAATGAAGAGATGTTCCAGTTGGAGAGTTTTTGTTAACAATAAAAGTGAATGAAGCACTTTTGGGGTCCCATAAATAGCTAAGTTGCTTATCAAAATTTACTAGAAATAAACCAGAAATTCTATGAAGAGTATTTGTTCTGCTTTAGGAGTTCACCTGTCCTACCCCACATAGCCACTACAGCATGGACTGCATTAAAGGCTCACTGGTTTTCCCCATTTCATTACTTAACTGTAAGCAAATCTCTGGAGAAATGTAGGGAGGATAAACTCTATTACCCATAGGAAGTTCTCTACAGTGATCCTCTAAGTGATAAAGGACCAGACAGTCTGTTGCCACCAAGCCAGCAATACCATCTGACATCACAACTACAGCTGGCTGTCTCAGTATCAATTTTCCAAGAGTTTAGCACAAAACAGTGAACAAACTGGGAAGTTAGTGTATTTCCTAATGCTATGTTTAACTCACCAAAATGGCTAAAAATTGTAAAAATGTAATTTAAAATTTTCCTACAAACAGGAAACTAAGAGTTCAAAACTCAATAAAAATGTTGCCTACCTACTCCACATTAAACCAAACATGTGTTTTGAGGATTCTCAGAGCCTTTCAAGTGTAAGCACGGAAAAAGTGACTGAATGTTACAAATTGTGCAACTTAAAAAATGGTCTTGTTATATAAGGAATGCAAGACTCCTTCTCCTGATAGTGTTATTAATTGGTAATGCTATTCCTCCATGTTGGTATCATGTTGCACCTCTGCCTTTCTCTATTCCCTTTGCAAAAGGCACATTTTTTTCTTCAGGATGATAATCTAGATCAAGAGGCAATATAATCAGCCTCTTAATTATACATATGCACAAGAAGCACAACAGTTGCTGTGTTTGTCAAGAGGGTTTTTAATGTAAGCAGCAAAGAGCCAGAAAAACATCCCAATCATTTAGAAAATAGTCTTCTACCATAAGATGAAAAGTAAAACAGTGCAACTCATTTACTGATAAAATCTTACAAAAGATGTATCAGCAAATACTCAAACCCTAAGTGAAAGCAAACTAATATGACAAGTCATTTTTTAATCAATTTCAACATTATGGATATTTTCAATAAATGATACACTTAAAAAGAAACTTTAAAGTAACTCCATTTTGCAACATAATTTTCTAAGAACACAGTGGAACAAAATAACTCCAAAACTGTAACAATCAACTTCCTTTCACAGAGTAGCATCATCCTTAAGCTACAACATTGTACCAGCTTTTCCAAAACTAAGTAGTTGTTTCATTTTAACATGAAAAAAAAGAGGAAAAATAAAACGAGAAATAGAACACAAAGCTAAATACAAATATTCCCTTACAAAAATTTCATTTATGACAGTTGCTTTTATGCTGCCCTGTTGCTGAAGGCAAAAAAACAAAGGGTAATTCCATCAGTTGGTGTAGAACCACTCAAAGCAATCTCCTGGCACCGTCCCAGAAAGCAAAGCCAAACTGGCCCTAGTGAGAGGCCATGGTGAGGTTTGCTGGCCTTGCCATAAACTACCACCTCTCCCAGAGCTCCTGCTCACCAGCCCTCAGGAGCCGGCAGGAGCCAGCTCCAAGTGAGGTTCCCTGGGCAGGAACCTTGTGCAAACATGGTGCTGAACACAAGGTCCCCCAAAGGTGGCCTCCTGCCTCCTTGAAGACATTCTTGCAACAGTCCCACCCCAACCATTCCTGTTGTGAAACATTCGGGCTTTAACATCAGCCAATTCCACTGCAGAAAAATTAAAGAACATGTGTAACAGTTTTGCCCTTTCACTCTAAAATGAAGACCATTCCCTTTGCTTTCAAGCAGAAGGTTTTCATACTGGAGTCTTACTCCACAGCATACTGAATATTGCTTTTAGCTAAATAGCTAAAGTATAAATTGCATTAAAATATTGACAGTACTGCAATGCCAACGGTGCTGAAATATTTAGAGATTTGTCTAAGCTTATCAAATAGGCAGCTTGTCTTGACGGGGAGAAGTCACAAAATTTGAGTTAGGGATTTTCTTGGTTGGTATGCAGTTTGCAAAGGAATAATAGCTTGTACTGGGCTCTGCATTGTTTGCAAGTGATCACTTCCCAGCGGCTAAACAAACAGAGACGGAAGAGACAAAATACAAAATCCAGCCTTCAAAATCTGCCTGCCTGCTCAGTCAATGCAGGGAGCTGCAAAAGAGTGTGTTAAGGAGCTCTGCAGAAATTTAAAAAAAAAAAAAAACCTAACTTTTTTGTGGCATGAGAAAACACGTGGCAAGGTATGAATCTGACTGTCCACCAATTTGAATTGTGTAGCGTGCCAAGAAAAAAAAAAAATCAAAATCTACCAGGGAAAACAAAAGAAAGCAGAATACATAGTCAAGCGAGGTGCACTCTTCAGCAGCTGTTCTGTGGCTGAAGAGACAGAACACCTCTTTGTTAAATGGCAACATTTGAGAGCATTAAGAAATTATTTTAGGGCAATGTCTAAACATGTTGACATTTAACAAGTTTTCTTTTAAACTCAGGGAAATTGCCACACAACACTATTCATAAGCCCCTTTTTTATTTTTGGAATTTGCACAGATTGCTCAATACAGAAAAACACAACACTGCTATAGATGATCCTATTTGTCTATGCCCAATAGTATGGAATAGTCACAAATATTACATACTTCTTGCTTTAATTGGCATGAAAGTAACACAGGGATATATTTGCTCTTTCTTCGTTGCATTGAGCAATACAAAAACAGGATCACTGCCAAAACATTTAATGCTAGAGCACATTTCTATTAAATCCACAGATTGCCAAGATGCTGGGCAGGCAGATTTGAGATGCAGCAAGACTTCAAGGAGAGTTTTAAGGGAATGCTTGCAGAATGGCAAGCCTTAGATAAGAAACTCCTCAGCTAATTCTGGCCAGTTCCCAAAGTTAACTGGTATATTAGTTATCTGGATCATGACATTTAACATCTGAGTTGTGTAAAAAACAAAAGTCATTCTGTTAAATATTTCCACTTTTAAGACAGAATATATTAACTAAGGAAAGAAGAGGACAAATAAAAGTGCTTGGACTCTCTAGCAGCATGCCTAAAGCTCAAGGTTAAAGTACAACTGACCCCACACAGAGCCATTTGAACATGTGCCAACTGCATGAGTTCAGAAGTTTCATGCTCTACTAAGGCAACTTTCACATCACTCCCTGGCTTCTTCTCAGATCAAAAGCACTAAAAGAAAAACTGTGCAGAGAATTTGATTACAGATGGCTTCTACTGATGCTTTCTACTTAATCTCCTCTGGAATGTGAGGTCATAGCCCTCCCATATTTTAAAAGGGATCTATATACTATATGCACACTAAGCTATTGTCACTGCACTATGTATTTTGCTTTCTCATCTGAGCAACATAACCTAAGGAGTTTATTGCAGCTCAAATCCCTACCTACAAAATATACACAAGGCTGTATGGTTTCAGAGGTGACTGTACTTTCCACAGTGCTCACTGCCTTGTAAATACAGAGTACATTGTAGCTTACATGTATTACAGCCTGTGAAAGCTGCAAGGGCTGGAGGGATAACAGTGCTGAAAGGAACATCTTAACCCTTCAGGATTTGTTGGCCAAGGACAAATGGACCTACATTCTGGAGGTACATTGTTCACTCCACTTTTCATTTTACCCATGGAACAACTCTGCTGTCATACACCTTGACTCTACATGCCACAGTGCAGGTTTCAATCAACAAGATACAGAATATTCAGGGTCTAGCCACATTGGAAAGAAGCCTCATTCTTATGTCTAAATTCCCAAACTTTCACCAAGAAATGAGACTTGCTTGCTTTCGTCTCACTCTTCTCACAGTGATATTCTCCTTATTAAAAAGTTTACTAAAACCTTAATGTTTGAAATCTATTTACTTACTGTCCTTAAAATTCTTGACTACTGTGAAAGCATAAAGCTGAAGCTGTTCAAAATATTATACAAATTCTCATATGACAAATTACATAGCATAAAAACAGATCAATAATGCTAGAAAAGTCCGCTACATAGCTCTTTTATTTCTTAGATTTTGCAGGGGTCAGGCTCTTGGACTTTGAGACCTCACATTTATGTATTCTTTATTTGGCCAGAAGTCCCTCCTCTAAGTAATTGCTTATTTCACAGTTAGAAATGCAAAGGGGTGATGAGTATATTCACGTAAAGGTAATCTTCACCTCAGAGACCCTTGTCTCCCATTTCAAACTGCATGAATGTACATAAACACACTTGTAAACACCTTAAGCCTAGTGAACTGAAACAGTGGAAGGACCCTGAGGTTCAGAAGTCAATTCCCCCAAAGACTATGACATGCAGACCCCCAGTTAACTGCACAAACAATGAAAAGTTTGCATCACAGTCTCTTAGAGCCTCAGTCAAGCACCAAGACTCATCTACTATGCACTACAACAGAGTTCAAGGAAACTGTTTTTCCATCCATTGAACTCACAACTGAAGTACAAAAGAAAGTGCACTGTGATTTGCAAGAACACGAAGCATTGATCAGTCCTTTAGAGCAAGCTTCTACTACAAAGAAAACAAACATTTTTGCTAAATCTTAGAATAAGCATGAAACTGAAATTAAAGCTGTGGGTCAAGAAGCACGAATCAACTCAGTAATAGGTTAGAGAAGATATGCTCCCTACCTTTCATATAAGAGCAATGTACAAACAGAAATGTGAGGGATTCTTACTCAAAGCAGTGGTGGTTTCAGCTGTTTTACACCCTTCTTGACTTACTCTACAGCTGAGACACTAACCGACAGATTCAACTCAGACTTTCTGTACAGTCAACTCAAAAACTTCCTCTGCTACCCCATCAGCTGTGAAAGGGCTGCCAAGCATGGGTGTACATACTCCTTCTCTTAGAGCAGGGACTCATGGAATAACCTGGCTACATTTTCAGGCATTTATCTGGTTTGCAGTCTCTTAAGGCTCAAGTGATGACCCACAGCCCCACTTCACAGGAGGCACCAAAGGAATTTGTAGCCAGCTTCACTCCAACTGAGTAAGAGTTGCTAGCTCAAATCATTTCCTTTCCTCTTATCTCAACCTAATTCTGGCTTGAGTTTCTGTCCTAGTGTGTCCTTAAAACAAATAAATATGTGGGCAGAAAGGAAACAGGCAGAACAATCAGACAGCTTTCCTGAAGGAGATTTATTTCCAAACATCCCAGCTTCCACTGCCTTGTTCACCTGTTTCTATGGTAAGTCAATCTGTCAACATTGTTTGCATACATAACATCATCTCCAAAAATGTCTCCAAAACCAGAACAATGTAAATGAACACTTCCTCAAAAGAGGATGTCTACCACTACAGTAGTGCCATCCTCAAACCCAGAGAGACCATGCATCATTCCCAAAGACAACTTGAGATACACACAAGCAAAACAATCTAAATGCATTCCCACCAGAGAAAGAGACTTATGTTCTGATATTCAATCATAATCAACAGGAAAGTTTGGGAGGTTTCTCAATTCAAGTACTTAGGAGTAAATAAAAATAATAATAATGCACACAGAATCATTCTAGCAGGTGATTTTAAGAAATTAAACTCCAAACAATTCCAAGCTTTTCAAAACACATAGTTGTCTTCTTATCCCAATGCTTACATGTACAGGTGGACAATAGGAAATTAAAGCTCCTTGAGTCTCAACTGCTTTGAGTCAATTAGTCCTACAATAATCAGATTAACATTAGAAGGAAGACGTTCTTGGTTATCACCAGTAAGTGCCTCCTTTCGAAGAAATGTTATTTGCAACCTTGCTCAGCAGCCTGAAAGCACAGGCTAAGAATTCAACATGTATGAAAGCAGAAGTCCCACAGTCCCTCAGCAGCATTGCATGAGGCAATGTGACAGCTCTCTCTTCATGCTATTTTTCTTCTACAGAGAGTGGGCCTATCATCAAGGTGATAGCAAAATCGAAATTTTTTCCATAAATTCCGATTTCAAACATGTATGGATAAAGGTAAATGGAGCTTCTTCCACAAGCAGGCCACAGTGCATATCATAGGTTAGGGGGTTGGGGAATGGGGGGGGCAGGGCAGAGGGAGTGCCTAACCCAAGCCTGCAGCACAGCTGTTAAGACACAGCAGGAGGGATCTGGATATTGTACTTACTGAATCAGCTAAAGAGGTCTAAGCAAACTGGTGTTCATAATGAGAGCTGTAGAATTCCATTCATACAATGGGTGGCAACAGGCCAAGGATAACTTGCTAAAAATAAGACCTAGAAAGATTAAAAAGCAAAAATGTTTCTTGCAATACAGAACTAGAAAAGGGTCAGATAATCCTGTACATGTAACTATAGAACTACTCCCTCTTCTGCAAGGGTTCTCCAAGAATATAACTTTTTCAGTGGTAAAAAAAGGGAACAAATGGGGTAAACCATGATAGATGGATGAAAAGATAAAAATTGACCATTTGGAAGTATTAGAAATATGGCAGAAGACTTTTTTTAAATTAACATTTGACCATTATCACAAGTCAGCTTGATAAAATTTGATGTAAGAGTGAAAAGGGCAATTTGAGTAAGTCTTCATTCATCGCAGATGCTAAATAAAAATACTATTTCTGTGCATGCGTCTTATCTTGGGTTTTTAGGAAATTTTTAAGATCAAAGTGATAAAACTTCAAAAATCAAGATACCTAGCACTCAGAACAATAAAAGTGTGGGGTTTAGTTACAACTGCATGGGTAGAAGTTTGCAAAGATTTTTTTCAACATCCTTCATCCACATAGGTTAAGCTGCTGTTAAAGATGCAAGATGAAGCAACATAACTAAAAGGACAGGCTCTCATGTGTGCAAGATGGTTCACTTGCCCATGAAAAGTAGTTCCTTGCTGTTCTCTGCATTAAGAATGACTTTGGCTAACAGTAAAAAAAGCATTCTCCTTCCATCTTTCCCCTTCCTGCCTCCTCCTCAAAGCTAAAAGCCCATTGATATGGAGTCTTTGGGTGGAGTAACCAAACTTTTATAAAGAAACTTGCATTTTTCCCAGACAAATGACTTGGCTGAACTTAAGCATCTCCTTTTGCTATTAAAAAATTCCACAGTAACTGCAGTTCTACGAGAAATCCCAGAACCTAGAGTGGAAACCCCCTACTGAACTAGGTTTCCAAAAGCCAGCAAGTCTTAAGACTTTATTTAAACAGAATTGTCACTCAAATGGCAGCAAACTGCATGGACTACACTTCAAGGGAACTAAACAACATAAATCAGGTGACAATTGCAGCTTCCCCAACGGAATCCAAACGCTAGCTCTTTACAAAATGTCAAAACAGCTGAATCTTAGACTAGTTGTTAAAAACGGCTGCATGCATTTAATTAAGTCAAAATCGAAGCCAGATGGCACATGATGCTTTTCCAATAGACTGGATGCTGTCACAAGAGGCACTACTTAAGCATTCCTAAATGATTCCTGGCACCAGTGGCTACAAAATCTCTTTCTACAATCTACCATACACCCCTACTTTTTTTTTTTTTCCAGTCACCAAGTCTTTAAAGAGGGTGGGAAGGAAGAAAGAGAGAGCCCCTGAGATAAATTGACTCAGTGTGTGGAATGCAAGGCAAACATTCCTGTGCAAATTCAGATCTGATTTATTTTCTTTAGGAAACTTCAGCTGCAGGAGAAACCCCCAAATGTTGGTCTTTGTCTTATACCCCCTAAAGTCATCAACTGTCTTACAGGGAGAAAATGAAAATAGGTAACTATACTTCTCAAGTACTGCACAGCACAGGATGTTAATACTTTCACCAGTAATAAATGCAAGTGAGCTGGCTAAAAAAGGGCCTTAAGAATTTGGAAGTATATGGCTGAAACATTAACATTTTATCTCTGGGCTGCACAACCTCTCAGTGAAAAATGACAGTATAGGCTTCTGTGGTCAGCACACATGCAGTGAACTCCTCCAAGTCACCAGAAAGATTAGCAAGTTATTACCTGTTATACTGGGCTGAGCCAGAACAGACTGGCAATACCATGTTCTGCTTCCAGTACTGTACACTATCCATGGAATTAAACAGAGGGCATGAGCCATGCTGCTGGTCGTGCTCCTCAATGCTTGTACAAGCCAGACAGAATGCCCAGCAAGGTGTATCTCCAAGGCAAGGTGGAAGAGAAAGCATCAGAAGTTAACATGTATGAAAAATATGCTGCTGACAAAACACCTCTACTTGATTTTTACTTTGAGATTTTTCCGTTCCAACATTACTTAAGCAGCTGTTATATTGCTCCCAAAAGGATTCCTGAAGATGCTTAGACCAAAAGGTGGGAACCATTATGTCTTTTCAATAGACAACAAGGAAGGCTTAGAGGCCCTTCCTTACATTCTTTCTCCATGTTTTCATCAAATCACTTGAAAAAGTGAACCACAGTCAGCATATCTCATTGCAAAGCAATCAAACATGGAACATACACACGGGCAAAAGGGATTGGAGTATAATTTTGGTTATTTTTAACTGAATTATCTCCTATGGAGCAATAGTATGGACTATGGTTTACTTAGGATTTAATTGTGATTGCCACTTTTCTAGATATCCAATCTCACCTTTCATTTAAAATTGGAACTATGTGCTTGCACGGAATATCTTACTGCTTGTACAATCTGCTAAAAACTGGTTTCCAGCACTACTGAGAACAAAAACCTGTCTGCTGAAAAGGGTGGATGTGTTTAACAATTTCAGCAGAACAATTCTTCTCTCTTGGTTTAAAGCTCCATTAATCTTAATGCAAAACAAAACAGTTTCCTTTAACAGCCAAATTCTTGACCTTGAGCCGTTTCAGTGTTGGAGTTGGGGGCTGGGGTAGAAAGGACATGGACTGACTACAACTAAGAGCTGAACAGTAAAATCACACAGAGAGAATAGATGGGAGGAGGGGGGAAGAAAACCACCACAAAAAAACCCTAAAACTATCTCTGTGAAAGACTACCACCCCCACTCCTGCCATGGAAACATGGACATCACCTCAAAACTTTTGTCACCCTTTTGCAGATAAATTTTAATATAAGCAGCGATGAAAATTATGAAACGACAACCAAAAATGCACAGATTAACAGCTTCTAAATCACCCATCCTAGCACAGACACGCATCATTAGCTACTTGAGCATTTTCAGAATAATCCTGCAAATGAAATCCAGTCTAACTAGGCAGTATTCTTCTCAGTATGAAAAAAACAAGAGCAACAGATGTTTTCTTCATGGAAACTGAAGATACTTATTCAGATCCCTTAATTTTCTTGATTCAAGACAGATTTACTAAAAAAATAAAATCCTATTTGAACCCGGCTCAGAGTTGGACAAAATAAGACCTTAATATCTAAAAATATTCTTAACACTTAACACTCACAGGGCTTCTTACATCCAGGTTTTACACCCCTCTTACTCACTGCTTTTTCATCACTGTACCTGTTGACATTACTCAGTAAGTGCCCAGAGAAGCACAGTCCAGAGTGTAAAATCTGTGCTTTTGTTACCAGGACATTATTGCCTAAGTGACAGACCCAGGTGGCAGAATGCATTTGAGTTGCCTCTAAAGTGGCATTAAATTGCCTGTAATTTATCTTAATACTTTAAGTTGTACTAAAGCATGATTTCCTCATTACATCTTGTAAGAGGCAAATTGAATCACTTGGCAGTATCTGGCCAGCATTAGCTGTGGGGAAGAGGGCACGCAGACGTTTCCACAGGATGATTTTTAGGTCTCCCACACCGGCACCACTTTGCCCTGAAGAACAGTTCCCTAAGGCAGCTTTTGTTTGAAATGCTGTTAGAACTAAATGGTTCAAACACTGATGAGTCATTCTGTATCACTGATCACAAAGATACGAGAGGCCTCCTCGTACAGAGAAGGACTGGACAAAACCTGGTTTTGCTTATGAAGTCTGGAGGTTTTTGTTTGATAAGCTTTTGGTTTAGCTGACAGTCAGACACATTGTACAGTACAGAGACAAGGCCATCATTTGGATTATATTCCCAAATCTCATTTTCTTCCACAGGTGCAGAAAGCTGTTTGAAAGACTAGAGGTACTGAGAGGACAGTAGTGGTCAGCATACAAGAAAAACCCTTGTTTCTTGCTCAACACAAAGGAATGTTTCAGATCATCTTCTGTGCTGATTCAGACGCTCTTTGGCCAAAATTATTACTGTTTACCATACAGTTCTGCATGGTTTACTTAAAGTCCCATAACAAAGCATCCATTATTTCTGTAAGAACACTTACATGAAGACACTTATAAAGCCTGAAGAATTTATCATTCTTACCAATTTTCATTAACCAGCTAAGACCAGACTGACAGAGTTAGCTCCATACAATGCCTCAACAGCTACTTCTGTGTTAAAACACCAGTTTCAGTCTCACCACTTCATGGGAAGCAGGAGGAGTTCAGTCTCTGTTTGGCTTTCTACGAATCCAACCCAATTTGTTTGGATCTGATGGATTCATCATTCCATAGATACAAAAGACTTGGAAGTATCTGTATAAAACTTTATGTTCCCAAACCAGGGAAGTGGTGACCAGGATAAACACTTAGCACCAAGTAATATTTTAACTAAGTGGCCTCCTCCATCTTCCTCAACTTGCAATGAAATAAATTGCATAGCAGAAGAACTGAAACAGCCAAGCAAACACAGCAGGTGGTCCCATCTTACAAGACTTCTATCAATGGATTTTGAAATTTTACACTTAGCCTGGTATGCACCCAAATACATTAAAGAGGCTAAAACGTTAAACATCAGAGGCAAATCAAACATTTACAAAATACAGGGCCTATTATTTTGGAGAAACCTTGCTGCAACCACTGAGGAATGTTTCCTTTGGCTGCTATTATGTTCACTTCCATTTATTTATATAGAGCAAAAAGCAAACAATATTTTCTTACCTTGTTTTTTTAATTGGCTACAGATTGTACAAAATGGTAGAATGATAAGGCTGGAGGGCCAACTTCTGTTTTTACTGAACAGACTGATACGCAAATTTTGCCACTATGAGATTTTTAGTGCTTGTCTCAGATACAGAAGAGAGGTTCAGCAACTACAAACTTTGTGAAAAGTTTCTTCTGTCACCCAAACAGAAAAAAACCCCAAAACAAACGAAAAGACAGGGGATTTGTAATGACACCCTCAAGACAGTCCAGTTTACTTCAACCATAATAACAGGCTACTGCTCTATTCTTTCTTCGAAAGCCCTGGAACACTGAGCTTGCAAAGTCTCTCTGCATGAAAGGATTAAAAAAACACAGACCCTTCAATTAGTATTTATTAAGGCTCTCCAGAACAACTGTAAGCACAAATCACAAACCTCTTCTCAGTTATTTAAAATTAAAAAAACCCACTTTAAAAAGATCTAGAAATGCTGAGCAGAAATCAAGCAGTTCACAAAATAGTTGTGTCTTGTCTATTTATCTACATTTTATTTCAAGTTTTGTTACATTATTTCTTTCCCATACATAACTACAACAAATCAATGGACAGAAGCAGAAAACTTTGAGCAATCCAGGTTAAACCCTATGTAGCTTCCTTGCACATAAACATGAGCAGCATGGCACTTACGGTTAATTAGTCCATTTACAGTAAATCAAGCCCTCAGCTAAGAATCCAGCCTGCTGTATCTTCCAGTCAGCCAGCCCACACACTGTTTTTGGAGCCGTGATATTTTCTCTTAAGTAAAGCAAAGTTGAGTTCATGGAGGTGAGCAAGGGTGTGACAAAATAACAGAAAAAGCAGATTGCAACGGATGCCTCAATGTTACACTGAAGTTTCTTTTGCCAGAATGAGATTAAAAGAGAGAAGTGAGGTTTTTTGCACAAATCCTGAAATGGTAACCAGGCTCTTGGGTATAACCTAATTCACAATGTAACCTTACATGCCCTTATTTTCCAATAATCTCAATTTTGGCATAAGTTGCCCCAAGAAAACCCCAACCCAGTTATCCAAAGACTTTTCATTTCAAAAAGCTTCGTTACAGCACAGAACTTTTCTTGAAATAAGGAAAGAAAACATTGTAACTACAGTTTTAATGCAGAAGAAAAGCTGAGCTACTTCCTTGTGTCTGAGAAGAGCAAATTGTGTTGGTATCCAGACAATGTCAGCTAAGTGAATTATGTCGTCCAAGCACTTAGAGAAAGGAAAGAAAACAAATGAAAGAAAACAAATACAGTCAGGCAATTTCACACCACAGACAGAAAAAGAACATACTGAAAAAACATAGAAAGCATTGTCAATACAAGCAAGTGGGTTTGGGCCCAGTGATCCTCAAATGTCAAGTCTCAAAGTAAGAATAAGCTTTTAGGACAGGACTGTCTAACAAATCCAGGACAGGAGTCCAGCAAATAGGACTGTCTTACTGAGAAACAGCTTCCTCCTAGAAAGTAGACAGGGTCAATTATCCAATTAAGCAATAATTTAAAGAACACTTAATAATCTATTAAAAAATAACAGGCTGTGGTCTGTTATTACATAAGGCTACACACACAAAAACCAAACCCTGAGGTAAAGCACACTCAAATTTTGCTGGTAAATATCCCTGATCATAAAAGGGGCTCCTGTTTATGTCTTATAAACAAGGTCTAGGAGCACTTATGGCCTGAAAAATACAGCTGCTTGTAAAATCTGCTTTTGGCCAGCTATCTGTGAGAGCAAGCACATCACTCACACTGCAAATCAGGTTTTATTTCAAGTCATCATCTGAAGAACAACAGGACCATACAGCTTCATTTTGTACACAGCCTTTCCTGCTCACCTAAAAATCATAATGCTGCTGTTCTAATGCATGTCAAGAACTGAACTAGAAACTTCTGGAGGTCAAGAAAGCAGCCTCAGTATTTCAGCTGGGAAGTCAAAATAAATAATTTAGATCTGCATTCACCAACTCTGCAGATCCTGAATAAGAATCTGTGGACAATAAACACTAAGCAAGATCTTGCATTGCCACTAACAGTTAAATGGAGCATTCTGTAAAATTTTCAAGTTTCAGAGAAAAACCTAAAAATTCACACACACAAGGGTAATCTCTTATAAAAGGAAAAACCACAACAACCTTCAACAAATTCAAGACCAGACTACTTTTTAAAGCAACTCACACTGCAGAGTATAACCTCTCCATTAAAACAATCTTGTTACCTCAAAAAATGAAGTCAATATATTAAAATAATCTCTACAGTAGCCCTACAAAAGTCCTGAGAAAATTAAGGTAAATATATGACTACTACAGTTTCTAGCACCTTACATACTACAGAAGAGACCCGATTAGTAAAATACAAACAGGCAACAGGAGAGTGTGATTTCTGCAGGCTTCTGTCTTTTGAGTTAAATTCTTTGCAACTCAACAGAAATAATTACCCAAACAATACATTATTTTATTTTTTTCCCTAGAAATGGTCTCCTCCGTTTTTTACAGTGTTTCTCACCAAAACTTTTTAAAGACACTATGCTCTAATGACATTAAAAGCAATTCCTCTCTAGAAGTCCAGTCAGAAGAAAAGGTATAGAAATAAAAAGGCCACGTCCACAACATTGAAAGGATACTAAAAGCATCCCACTGGCATCTATAGATTGTGCTGTTCTGTTTTTCTGGTTTTGAGGGTTTGGGTTGGGGTTTTGGTTTGTGTTGGGGTTAGTAGGTTCTTTTCTTTTTTTTTTTTTTTTCCTTTAAAGTGATCTACAAGAGGATGAACAATCAAAGTTTACCAATGATGTAAGAACTATGTGGATGAGTCAAAGCTGCACCGGCTGCAGAGAGCCACCCAATGAAGACTGTATTGCTTAAAGTTACTGTAGATAAGGGAACACACCCACATGCAACAAATACAACCCATAGGCAAGCTTTGGGCATGCCAGAAATCATCACTTGCACCATGTGTAGGCCCTGCTCTGAAAACAGCAGTTCAGTGGTCACTAGCAGACAAGTAACTAAAACATCCGGAATTATTAGAAAGGGAACAGCTTGTCCTTTTCGCTCACATATGATGGTACTGTGTCATTCAATTCCCTATGTCACCATAAACTGAAAGTTTTGTGGATTCCAAACAAGAATCCAGCAGCATTTAGAATGTAAGACAGAAGAGCAGGCTGGTTGGAGATACTGACCCAACATGAGAAGAATTTAACCAGGACATACTTAAAATTTTATATAAGATATGGCAAGAAGAATATTATATATTAGTCTATAACTATTGTGAATCCACAAAATGGAAATGGCCAGTTATTTTTCAGAAATATAATAAAGCCAGTAATACAGCTGTGTAAAAGAGCATCATTTTCTTAAAAGCAGGTATGAAACATTGCTAGTAGATACTGGGGAAGGCAAAAAGTTTAAAACTATAATGAGCTTAAAAAACCAAAACAACAGTCCTGCCATGAGCTCACTAATTGACCCAGACACAAATAATTCAGACATCCATACCTTGTTCTCTATTAAAAAAAGAATCAAAAGGAAAGAGGGAGAATAATAGTAAGTTACACCATACTTCTCCAGCTTCCTAGAACCATTCCTCAGTTATTAGTTCCCAGCTACTTCCACAAAGAAGAAGCTTGGTCCAGTAGACTGTGTCCCTTCTCAGTACAGCTGTTCTCATGTTCCTGGATACAGCAGACATGGCCACCCAGACAATATTCCTGACTCATGATG
This sequence comes from Serilophus lunatus, assembly GCA_013399895.1. NCBI lineage: Eukaryota > Metazoa > Chordata > Aves > Passeriformes > Eurylaimidae > Serilophus > Serilophus lunatus. The sequence goes on along the minus strand of VXBA01005851.1, from coordinate 384,123 downwards.
CTAAGGAGGAAGGTGAGTGGGAGGAAGGAGGAAATCAACCCATAACACAAAGAGCACATTAACCTGGCTAGTGGGTAGGTGCCATAAAATGCATAATGTTGGCAAGTCAAGAAGAAGAAGAAATGATTTCTTTCTTGATTTGAAAGCAAGGGATACTGCCAACAATTACAGGTGAGGTGTTTTCAGAAAGAGGTACAAGGTCATGATGTCTCTAAGCAACACTGATAGTCAGGAGCAGTGAGACTATTTTGAGCATACTAACATGCCAAGGTCAACCAGAAGCTTTTGTAAAATGCAATGGGTTCATACAAATCTGTCTTGCTATTTATTACCCTTCTGGAAGAGAAGGAAATGTTATTGACTGGAAAGCACAGCTAACTTATCAAGCTCTCTGGTTTGGACTGGATGGACAGTGGATGAATCACCATTTTGTCAGTGCATACTGACAGAGGCTCATCACTGGCAGATTCTATCAGTGCTGATAATTTATCAAATAAATTAGTTTCAGCTGAGAATTTTAAGGCTTAACAAGGAAATTGCAACTCCAACCCCTCAATAAAGCTGTCAAATACTCAGTTTCTACAAAATCTCAGAATACACAAACCAAGTTACAGGCAAGCAAAATTAGTCCAGTCACTTATGACTAAATCAAAATAGTTCACCTCAGTTTTCTCCTTATTTGCAGTGACTCCATAAATGCACACTTACACAAAACGAACAGGAATTTTCCTGGGCAACGTAACTTCAACTGAAATTACTGGTCTCCTAAATTTTCCAGAGCTCACTTACAACTATTTTTTCCCCCTCTGTGAAAAAAACATAGCAGTGTATGTTCTTTTACACCTGATAATACTAGTTCTCTCAAAATGTACAAAATTTTAAATATGAAACAAATTAGAAGCTGCTCTCTGAGAATACAAAGAAATGTTCCTGTAACAGTCATTATACAGAAACTGCAGCAAATCAGGAAAAAATATGTCTAGACCTTGATGGAAAACTTTGATTGACAAGACCAAGATGTTTTCCTCATCAGTGGGGTTGTCCAGTACATCACTGCAGTTCACAACTTGCACGTTAAGAGCTCATCACATTTACAAATGCATTAGCCACGTTTATTTCCCGCAGATCTTTCCGTCTAAAACCACCAAGCAACCAGAAACCATGCCCTGATACATCTCCCACGCTCGAGGAGTGACAAGCTGACTCCAGCCAGATTACACCAGAGCGACTGTACCTCACCTCAGAGTGACGCAGGCTCCCTCGGGAAGTTTTCCTTGGGAGAACGATGAGCACAAAACTGATACAGCCACAGAGATAACCACAAATTGCTGCTATTGTCACCTTGTATAATTATCTCCAGTGCTCACCTTGAGGTCTCCACCCAAAAGCAGCCCCAAGCAAGGGGAGAACCTTGGAAGAAAGTCACCTTCAGTGACTTGTTATACTTTAGCAGCAAAGAACTTTTAACACGTGCACAGCCATCATATAATATGACGATATATCATAGAATGGTTTGGGTTGGAAAGGAGCCCTTAGAGATCATCTTGTTCCAATTCCCTGCCATGGGCAGAGACACCTTCCACTAGACCAGGTTTTGTTTTCATTAAAAACAGGTTATGATTCAGTTATATTCACATACTGTCAGAGACAGTGTGTCAAAGTCTACGAGAAAGAATTAAAACCACTGCAAAGAGAAAACTAAGGAAATCAAAGTACGAAGTAAATACAATTTTGTTTTCAGCACTAAAAACTGTAAGGACTTTATTTTCACAGCTAAGACAGGTCTTATGAAAAGAGAATGGGCAGAATTAAGAATTTTCTATGCCATAGAGAACATCAGACAAAGAAAGCTGTACCTCCAAACACTACTATGATACTAAACATAAGATTAAGAATCACTGTCAATAGCAGGAAACAAAGTAGCAAAATAGATTTGATATTAAGTGTAAGAATTTAAGTATAACTTGTATCTAAGCAAACTCAGTGATTTTTTTCCAGAACTGCTAAGGAAGTTATTGTACTTTAAGAAAATATGGATAAAATGTTGGAATTTCTTCAATCATTCCTTATACTATCCACTCTAATCTCAAAAGTCATCTGGCATTTAGCTGATAAATGAAAATATTGTACTATTTCAGAGCAAGACCTGATCTGGTATCTTATATAAACAATCTTATGATCATGGAAAAACAGAGGTTCAAAGCTGTGTTTAACTACCAACAAAGCCACATATTTTCATTTGAGTATCCTGCAAACACAATGCAATACAAAACAAAACCCATTTCTTCCTGTACTTAACCTGAACGGTATCAGTCACAAGTTTCACTGTTTAGTGGCCCTATAACTAATTAACATCTTAACAGATTACAGACCCTGTGACTCCCCAGCATTTCTCTGCCATCATACAACTCAGAGCCTTTTGGTTTGGAATCCAAATCCCTTTCTGTGTCTTCAGAAGCTGTGACTAGTCAAAATACTGAAAGGGTACATCAGTTCCAAATCCAACTTCATTTCCAACCCATTTGCTTCCACGTACATTGACACTGAGCCAAATAACTAGTTTCACATTAAGTAAATATTTTAAACAAAAACAACCCACAACACACCACTGAACAACATACTATTACTGGTATTAAAAACATGAGATGACTTCAAGATTTTTAGATCAAAAATCTATTGAATTTTGGTCTGTGTTTCAATTTCCTTGAGTAAAATATATTGTCAGTTTAAGTAATCGTAGTGTTGTTTTCCAGCACCATATTCCATTTTCAACATCCTTTTAATAAACTAGCTTGTGTCAACTGTTGTGTACCAGATTAAAAAACTCACCAGTTTACCGTGACTGTATCCTTGGCTTTAACATCCAAAACCCTGTGATGGCACTGCATTTTAATATGGAGTGTAAAAATCTTATTATCTTCATGCCTGTTAAGAAAGTCCCCATTTCCACGGGCACAACTTGCACTGCATATGCACTACAAGAACTGCCATAAAGGAGATTCAGTTTACAGGTTTGGATATTTTTCCCAGTGCTTTGAGATTTAAGCCCAGCATTCAGTAAGAAAAGATTATGAACTTCAAGACTTAAATTTCATTAAGTAACTTTGAAACCCTTGAAGAAACTGGCATCCAGCATCAGAATTTTGGTCAGTTCAGGAAATGCATCTGTGAATGTAAATTAGGTAAGAAAAAAAAAAGTATTTGAACTGTCATTTTAAAAAAAAAAACAAAAAAAAAAAACCAAAACAAAAAAACCCCCAAAAAACCCCAACAAAACACCAACAAAAACCTCAAAACCAAACACTGGAATATATTGAAGGTCATAAGATATTCCTGCTTTCTTTCCAAAACTGCTAGCTTTGAATAATATGCGCTCAAGAAAGGAAAAATCCTTTTCTGTCACTGTATATTAAAGCTTGTTGTGCTTTTTAAAATGCATAACTACTACATCGTGCTCCTTTTGCCTCAACTCACAGCCTGATTGGAAAGGGAAATAACTCTCAGCAAAGCTCAGAAAGGAGATTTTTTTCTAGTGCTTTGGTAGAATTTAATCATCACCTGGACAACTATCATCAAACACTACAAAACATACATTAACCGTGCAAGATGTTCTTCTGTTCAAAACTAAAGCTGGGCGAGACGTCTTAGCTGCACGAGTCACAAAGGCAGAGAAAAACCAACATCCTCTCTTGCGTATCAAAATTCACAGGATACCCTTTTAGGTCACACTTTGTTATGTGTACTCTGGCTTTGAATTAAAAAAGCTGACTGATTAACTTCAAATACAATCACAAAAACATAAAAATCATTGTTCTTCCTGCAAGCTCTTGACTTCCTCTTCATTTGTATTTAAATTTATGGTACAGTAAGTACAGACATCCTTTTGTTGCTCTAATTTAGATATTACACCTTTCTAAAAAGTAGTATCCAAGCCATGGTTTTACAAAAATCATCTTGTGTCCTCATCTTACACTAAGATCCAATGCAGTAATTAACCACAAGTGGTATTAGCCACTTCACTAATTAAAGTTGTTAAATGCTTTCATCATGAGATCATATTTTCTTTCAGTGGTTGATGAATTTGACATATTTCAATTAGTTAGGCAGAGACTTTCCAATGTGCACGTCAGCCTCAAACATTCAGTCTTCTTAAATTTAAACTAAAATGGTTCACCTATTTCCAAGAAAAAATTGAAGTAATAAAGAAAATAAATGCTTATGTTCAATAGTAAAATTGGCAACTAAATTTGAAACACCCCTGCTTCAGTAAAAGCAGTAACAGACAATATCCAGGACATGCACACAGTTGTCGGTGTACCTGCCTTATGTTGCTGGACACTCAATACCTGGACGCTTTCAAAGAAGTCTCAACAGCAGGTCCTGTGAGAGATCCTCCATTCAATGCATCTTGTAGCCTTGGGGCTTTAAAGGCAAAACAAGATCCCGAGGCAGGGAGAGAAATACCAGAGTAAATTGGTAAAAAGAGATCTTGACTATTTAAATGAATCCAGAATTGCTCAGATGAGGAGAATAATAAGGGATATGGATTTCTGAGTAAGAAGGAAAGGCAATTCAGAAAAAGCCTGGGCCCAAGCACCAGAAAGAAGAGACAACTACAACACACTCCCTCCAGAATGTGGAGACCAAGCTTTTGAATCCAAACATTCCTTTGGCAGGGGAGACACCTAGACCCGGTGGGCAGGGTACCCACTCATCTTCTAGTGTTGACCCCCACAGGAAAATTAGTTTGGACAATTGCAGTTCAGCTGACAGAATTACATGGACACATTTCCTTTGCCTTTTCTTAAAAAAAAAAAGTAAAAGCAAACAAAAACTATTACAAGAATATAAAATGTAAAGACCAAATCACTCTGTAGAACGATTTAAGACTTCAGTAATTAAGTGTTATATATACAACCCTAGCCCACACTCCTTATAACCATCCATGATAACATGCCAAATTTTGTGGCCAAATAGAATCACAGAATGGTTTGGGCTGGAAGGGACCTTAAAGATCATCTGGTTCCAACTCCTCCACCATGGGCAGGGACACCTCCCACTAGACCAGACTGCTCAAGGACCCACCCAATCCAGCCCACTCCAAGGGATGGGGCATCCACAGAGTTAACAGAATTAAACCAGAAAACTATAGAAAACTTTCATGTGCAAAGTACAAAACCATTTTTCAAAAGCAATAATCACTAGCAGTATGTTATTAAGAGGTATACAACCAGTTTCATTTCATATCAAAAAAGATGCACAAAAAAAGTCCCCACAGAAATCTCCCCAGAATTCAAAGAGAAGAAAACCTGGCCATAAAAAATTGCAGTCAGCATCAATCGAGTATATCTGAAAATTCCAAAGCTTTAGACAAAGAGGGACCTACAACAGACTCAAACCTGGTTAGAAACTGTCAAAATTTAGTGTTGATTTAGCCAACATGCTCTCCTAGATGGTCAAATGTCAAGTATTTTTTGGCAGAAAAATATTAAAATGAGCAAAATAACTTCCTTTTACTCTGACATTAATAACAGTTATGTCCATTTTGTCCTCAGAAGAGGGCTGAATATTTTTTCTTAAATCTCAAGATGAAGAAAGAGTAAAGGTCTGTATTCAGACTGCTCATTAATGAAAATTCAAAAGCTAGAAAACAGGAGATAAGCATTTTCCAAATGATTTCCATACTTCAATTTTCACTCGAAGTCAGCTGGACTAGAGCCTGTAAATCACTGTGGAGCATGTGACTGTACACCACGATGTTGCCACTCCCTGCTGCTCATCTCCACTCCCTCTAATGGGATAATTAAATTGCTCATGCAACATTTCCCCAGTCAGCTTTCAGCAAAATAAACGAGGTTGCTAAAGATGATGTTTGCAGCCCTGGATTTAAGGTGGAGTCTATGCCAGCACAACACCTTCAGGTTGAAATGTAGGGTGATTGTAACAACCATTGATACAATACCCAGGAGCAGAGAGGAGCCTCCAACCAGTGATGTGCAAATCAAGAAAATAAATATTTAATTTTCTCTGCAGTTAGAAAAAAACATGCCAGTAGCTCCCCTCATTCTGAAGAAACTTGTATGCTACCTTATCACTTCTATCACAGAGCTACAGGCGGGGCACAGTCATCAGACATTGAAGGACTTTCAAGCAGTCAGAAAACACATGAATTTTGGCTGCAACAATGTATTTCCTTCTGAAGCTTTATTATCAATAAATGTTTCACATCCCACAGATTCAAATGTCTGCTTTACCTTCTACATAAAAAGTCCTCATTACGGGGCTTTTTTGCCTCCTGCCAGGTGCCAACAGGTTATCTTACTCCATTTAACTTCTACTTTTCTGAGGCACTAAGGGCATCTGTACATTCTGGGTAGGCAGTGGGTTTAATTGTGTAAACTGAGATTTAATTGTACACTTATGATATCCATGATGAACACTGTAGATACACAACCACAAAGTGTTGTCTTCTGTTGTGAAGAATTTACTCCCAAAAGAATCACATGACTACAGCCTTTTGAGACAACTCTGGGTACTCCTAGGGTTTTCATCAATTTGTGCTCTGGGTTTTTCTAGAAAGACCATAAAGCCTTTGTCACCATAATATTTCAGCATTTCTCTGTCCGATCTGTTTCTACCATAAGTTCTATTCATCAGACACAGAGGCAAACATGCCACACAACTCCACACAGGTACAAGCAACCCATGGTAACTAATTTATTAGATCTCCCAATTCCCAACCAACTGAATTTCCAGTTCCTTGCTTCTGACAGGGTTTTGTATCGAAACTTTGCAAACTTGCACCCATTACTAGCTTCAAGGAACCAAAGCCCCACCACGGTGCCACATGTCTCCTCACTCCAGTACTTTGATCACCTACACCTTTGACATAACAGGTCACAGATATGATATTTGTCAAGATGACGACTTCCTTAATCAGACAGAAGAAATTCGGTTGAGCAACAAAAGACTTGTCTTACACCCCTCCCTAACATGAGATTGAGTAATCACAGAAACTCCTCAGGTCTCCAAGGTGTCAGGAAAGGCACAGCCCTGCTCTTGATAGCAATCTTCCCCAGCAGACAAGAAAAACATCATAGGAAAAGAGTTCTTTTACTAACATACCACTCTAGTTTCTGTTCTGTAAGCAGGGGAGCAAATTGCTGGGTTTTACCTTTTACAGAATAGCAGAAAGAAAAATGAACATGAAATACAAAAGTACTTGCACATACTAAGAATACATAGTTTAAAAGGGAAAAAAACTACCTTAGAGCTTAAAAGTTGTGTTCTAAGAAATTTTGGAAAGTAGAAACAGCATGATATTAGAGTTGCAATTGAGAGAATCCAATATTTATATCACATCTTACAGCCTCAGAACAAGACACATTTTTTAATTTTACAGGAGCTTTTGTATTTAGAAAAAGAAGGCATTTAACCAAAACAGTCACAGAACAGATAATAAACTGTTTATAAGAGCTGATTTTTAAAGTACACAGTTCTCTTAACTTTAACTATTCCAAACATTATATTTAACAGATATATAAAGCTTCAAGTTTTCCCTGTTATTTCAAAATTCTTTCCACCTATAAACACCCAACAAGCTGCTACTTTACGTCAACACAGTATGTTTACATGTTTCTTTTACTTAAATGAATGGCTGTGAAACGGATGTTTTGCTGTTCCCTTAAAAAAAGGGACAACTGCAAACGCATCTGATGAAAATCCAATGTCCTCCTCTCCTCTGGATCAACAAAATATTTCTTTGTAGATGAAATACAGCAATTTACAATACTGTAATTATTGTGTTATCCAGAATTCAAATACTCATCAGGAGTTGGATAATTCACTACATCAGATATCAGACAGCTAAACACCCACAAACCCATTTTTGCATGTAATTTGCTTAAGAAAATTAACACAATGATGACTAACTGACACTGTGTAGGAAGCATTTCACTTCCTTTATCATTAGCTCATGTTCCTATGATACTATCCTAAAATACTACAGTATGTTACTGAAAAATACACAGCTTCCAAATAAAATATTGTTACCCCNCCCCCCCCCCCCAACAGTAACTTTTGACAGTATTCACTGAACAAAATCAGAGGCTTATTTCCTAAAGAATGCTGACTTGTTCATACGTATTTGGAAAACTGGGAGACATTGCATTGTTTAATAGTTTATGTTGGAAGCTTTCAAAGCTAATGTAAAACAAAGTATGTTCTATCTCAACAGAGAAAAAACCTAAAATAATCTGTTTGCATAGTTTTGTGAAGGGATTTTGAGAGCAATCAGCTATTTCACTGGTGAGGAAAAGTACTGAAACTGCCTCTTTGTGTACAGCAGTAGGTACCTGTGCATCACTTCTGAACAAATTCACTGTTCTTTCATGCTTCCCATCGATGGAGCCCTCCCTCCTTCAGCTATCCAGACTTGACTGCAAGTCTGCTACCAAGACAATGTAATAGAAGGGCTGAGGATGAAGAACTTGCTACTCTAAAGTGCCTTGCCATTTTAAAAGGCTCTGGATTTTGTTTTAAGCAAGTTTCACTAGCCCTTTGATTTTTTTCCATTTAAAAAACCCAACAAAGCATAGCTCAGAATGAAGCTCATGTGTTTCCATTAAATAAAAAAGCAAGCTCTATCTTAGTTTCATTAGGCTATGCTACTGTTTCGACAAAACCAAACTGAATTCACCTTCACACATCTGCAAAAGCATTCTTAGACTCTTGGCCAAAGTGCTCAGAGGTAACTGCCTCTGCTATTACCAGAACATTGAACACCCAGTTGTTGCAGATGACATAAATGCACGGCGATGGTCTAGAGCACTGAGTACAGTAATGGCCTCAGAAACGTGATGGACAGAACAGCAGAGAGCCTGGAGCAAAGAAAGGATCCAGCAAGGCCATCTGCAATCAGAATAACAACCCTTGATCATGATCCATCTCCCTCCTACAAGGTCATTCAGCTAGAAAAATGACTGCAAGAAGAGATGAAACTGCACTGCTCCTACTAGCTATCCAAAGGGGGACACAGCCTCTCACACAGCAGTGGAGGTCCCTATTTTGTTACCTATTTCCAACTTTCAGTCACTGAGACTATTCTTTGCCCTTTGTACAACCCTCGAAATACAGGCCACTCTATATCCTTCAAAAATCTCATCACTAAGTAGAGTTCTTCAGAAAATCTGCATCCGAGAAACATGACAACATGTTTCCTAACTCATGTATCAGTTGATAGATGTGGTTAAGAGGAATTTAAACGTTTCAAAGAACCTAACAACTCAGAAATGGAGAGAGAAGGGCAGGTGGCAGAGGGGAAATCTTCCTTTCTGTATGGGGTGAGGTATAGGGAGAAATACAGGGACACAGGAGGTGAGATGAGCCCCTCAGTGCCAACGCTACTGAGCTTTTTGACTAAACAGTTCAAAGCTTTCAGTTGATTTTGGCATTTCATCAGGATTCAGAGGAACTTTGAAAAAACCACCTCTTTTCTATCATCAAACACTCAACTCCATCTGTTTCTACTTCAAGAGCCAACCCAAGGATTGTGCACCTGACAAAAGCTATTCAGTTTCTCAAATCTGCAACTTGCTGCATTTCCAAACAGTCGGCTCTTTCTGCCTGGGGAGTTCAGCACACTGCAGGGACTGCCAGGTACAAGCACAGGCCACTAAAAGGACCCCACAACAACTGTTATGTTGCAGGTACCACACCCTTAACTTTGGGAGAAGAGATCTGTGCTTACCAAGAACGCTCAGAATTAGAGACTGAATCCTGATACTGTATTAATTCACAGGGAGGAAAGCAAGTTCTCTCCTAACAAATGCTGGTCCTTGGTAGGTTACAACTCTACCCTGTTTAGCTTAATAAATCAAACCGAAAAGCTACATTCAGAAATAAGCCAAGATAAATAGAATTTTTGAACCTTTCAGGTATCAATTAGAGAAACTAGGGATTTTTGAACATTTTAGGTATGGCCACACACAAATACAGAGAGAATCTTAATAATATTTCATCTTACTACAGGGACCTACATAGGCATCCAAGTACGTGTTGAGGAACCATGGGGTTCCTCAGCTTCTCACACAATTCACAGCAGATGGTATGCACCTTCAGAAAGAATTCAGAGCACATAAGTCCTGTTTAATTTAAACACTACAAATTACTTTCCAAAAGGATCAACTTGTATTAAATATTCAGCTTAAGCCTGGGTGAACACCACCAAAAGTCTGCTGCTTGGCAAAGCCTGTGTGGAGGACACAAACACACGCATGAGTCCATCAGGTTGAATTTTCAACACTTTGTAGACTTTTCCTATCACTGAATGAAGGCATTTAAGCATAAATCATTCAGTTATCCATTTATATACCTTACATTCACCTTGCTTGTATATTGAACAGATCTGCAAAGTTATAAGTAGTAAAGAAATTACAACTTCTAATAATTCACCACAGAGAGGTGAGAATATTCTCTGAGGGATGAGAAGAGCACAGCATACCTCCTGAATAACCTTTAAGAAACTGAAAATATTATGCTATGTGGAATTAGAAAGCTTCCAAGGTTGCTTATCTTCAAGATGAGAAACTCCTCCCCTCTCCCCCCCAAAAAAAAAAAAGCTCAAAAGACCCCCTTGAAAACAAAAAGTCCAGAATTATGCTGTTCTAGACAGAGGCATCAATATTCTTCTTTAGCTATATATTAAAAAACCTTCAACTGACCTTTCAATAAACAGGTTCAAAACAGACAGCAGAGAGTAAGTCTGTGTAGAGTAAGGATGAAGTCTCTGTGTAACTGCACCAATTTTTAGTTTAACTCTGTGAAACTCTTTATGCACCGTATCTCTTACGTGCCCAGCAAGTAAAAGATCTGCTTAACAGCTTGGACCTGCCTCAAACTTATGTAATAAACTGACCCACAGAACTAGATCCATTTACATATTAGGTATTCTATGGATAGATTACAAATGCATATGAAGACTACATACAAATGTCTTTTCTCAAGAAGTAAGAAGACATTATATGTGATATAATATTGGCTTGGTTACTACTAAAAAGTTATTTCCTCTAATCTATTCATGACCACATTTCACTTCCCATTTACCTTATTCTTTCCACATTCCCCTATTTTGAATACTCATTAAGTGTGAGAACACACAACGAATCAAGGTCTGCAGAAGAAAGAATGTACAGTCCATTGGGTAATTGAGTAAAGCATATGCAATATATGCATAAACACTACATATACACGGCTTTTTCCTCCTAAAAAGGAAACAAGCAAAAACCACTAACCTGATGGATATCTAGGTAATAAATGGCATTAATGGCAAACCTCTGACAACAGCAAATAGTAGCTGGAGGTCTCTTGCAGATGTTTCATTTTAACACAAAGGCCTATGGTAGTATCCAAAATTCATACTGAAAAGGATCAACTAGCATATGCATTAACTAACAACCAGAGAAGTTTAAATTGTCCTTTAAACAGACCAAATTAATGAACATTCAAACAGTCAATCCCACTGTCCAACTCCTATTTCAGTAAAAGCAATCCCACAAAACATACCAATTCCTCTGGCAGACTCCACAAACGCGAATTCTTTTGTTGGCGCTTTCTTTAAAAATCGTGATAAATGTGATGGGTTTTGCTCAAGTAGCTGAAAGGGGGAAATGCAGAGGAGAAAAACAAACCATTTGGAAGCAATCAGAATTCCCAAAAGTTAGAAGTTCCCTTGTTGTAAGGAAGTTTCTTCGTTCTGTTTTTAAACACATGCATTCTGACTCCTCTGGAAGATTTTTGCCCTGAAACATAGTCTGAAAAGCACAAAGGAAAACAGCAGTTTCAGCACAGCAAGCACACACATCATTTCTTACATTTTCACACTGTTGACTGATGAGCACATAACTCTACTGAGTTGAAACTTCTTGAGTCACAAGTCTTTAAGCTACCTTTTCATCTCAACTCCTTACCCAGTTTTTAGATCACATGTAGCAATATCCAAGACAGCCTTTAAATGTAACTTTTGGTGACATTTCAACTGTTAAAGCTCTTGCAAAAGAGCCCCCAAACCCAACCTCTTTAGCTTCAGACTTCCACAGCCGGACCATTTACACTGCATATGAGGGTGTTGGGATCCATTCTGCCAGTAAATTAAGTGTCATAATAAAGAGGTCATTCAACAGCCATTAAAGCACTAAAATTGAGAGCATTGCCATCATCGATCAGCTTACCAAAGTAAAAAGCAGCAAGACCTTCCTGTACCAAGCAAAGCAACTCCCTTCTTCCAATAATAGAGACCCAGGATCTAAAAACCAGACTCAAAGGTAAACACCATCCAGAGCAGCTTCTATACCATACAGAAAAGCCCAATTTGTAACATACTTGGCAAGGAAAAAAAGATAAATACCTACATGATGCTATTTCAACCCTAAAACATTCATTCTAATGCATACACGTTTCCTAGTATTTCTCAACTACCACATTTAACACAAAGAGATTCAACTCAGACCATAAAACCCTCTTTTAAGATAAGAAGTTGAATAAAGATTCCCAAAGAAACATAGAACACATATTGATGCATTCTTTCACAATTGCTCATTAAGATACCTGTTTAAATTCTGACTCATACAGGTCAGTAATTTTGCTTGGGTGTGATAAGCAAGAAAAGATGGATAGAAAACAAAATAGAATGAATATTATCATGTATTATCTTACCAGAACTGAAGGAAGTGAATGAAATTTGCTGAGATATGGAGAACGAGACTCGAATTTGGTTTTGGCCACAGTACAATGGCTCCCAATAACTTATAAATCAGCTGTTTACATGAATGACTGCACTTACAATGAAGCAGTCAGTCATTTCACAGGACTACTGCGAAATGCTGGTTTTTCTGGACACCAAGTTTTACAGCCAAGTTTAAGAATTGTTAATGTCTACAAGCAAGGCAGCTCACCTCAAACACCTAACTTGAGGGAGGCAACCAGTATTTCTTTCGAAAATGTCTTTTTTTGATTCATCTGTATACAGCGCCATTACAGCTTTTTTCCTCCTCTAAATATTGGTGCAGTAAAACAATGCAAATAATTGCTTTTAGTTATATGCTTAAGGCCAAAGACTAAAGAATTACCTAATGAAAGCAGTAATCACTTCACTTACTACTGAAATAAATTAATAAAAGTCATGCAGAGAAGTCTTGCAGCCAATTAATAGAGAAGTATTTCTTTATGCAATTTAAATAACTGTCGGGTTAAACAAATTACAATGCACCCTTAGTCCCAGGCAGCAGCACATTAGGAAAGTGCAGCGGAATAAAAAAATAAAAGTTCAGAGTCTGTCTGATACTCCCTTTTAAAAGACAGCATCTCCAGCTGGGGCACGAATTCAGCATTGATTCAGGAGACAAGAGCCCTATCTACTAAATCAACAACAAAACTTCTTGCAACAGTCCAGGTTTCACTTGGAAATCCTGCTGAAATACCAGCCAAGCCCAGCCTTGATTAGGCTGCAGTGAGATCACTGCTTGAGGAGGTATAGCTGTAGGCTCTTGTAAAGCTGATACTAAAGAGAAATTTATTTAAATGATACATCACTCTTTCTTGAAATGCAGAAACTAGAATGTTTCCATATTTAATATGGATAAGGTTGACTGCAGAACAACTTGGAAGTTCCTAAGGACATTGTTAGGACAGGAAGTGGAATGACTTTCTATGCACCACCCACAATCAATACTGTGATTGACACCACAGGTTGGGCATCTCAGATAAGAGCCCTTTTAAAGTAAAAGTAATCAAGATAATGCAGCTACAGGAGACTTTCACAAGATCCACACCTGAGCACTTTGACTTTCCATTTTCATTACTTCCAGTAAGATTGATCTCTTCAGAGGTTTTTTCTTTAAAAAGCAGAAAACACAGACTGAAGCTTATGAGACTTCTAATTAAAGTCCTCAAAGTTCTCATTTCACCTTCTGTTGAAGTACACATATTGCTATAAAATGCAAGTCCTTTCTTTCAAGATGTCAAATTAGGCAAGAACAAGCTGCCTTTGGGCAATTTTTTCTGGAATGTTATCAAACACACGCAGAGATCAGGAAAAATGTAAAACATTTTTTAAAGGGACATTAAAAAAGAATAGTAGGCAACAAATTGACAACACTAAAAGACTTTTTTCTCCAATATTAGCAACACCATTTGCACGTGGGTGGGGCAAGTTGTGGAAGACCAGCTATGTTTAAAGATCGAGCAAGCTGTATCATGCACCGTTTTTCTCTGTGCCTATTGCAGCAATAACAAAAAAAGGAAAGGCAAAAAAATATAAGAAGGCTTGTGCCTGGCAGGTGAACTTGATATTCTGCCTACCTGGTTCAGGACTATTTCTCCAAGTCGCGTTTCAGTTACAGAAAGAAACACCACCATGAAACGGCAAAGCTGCGAGGGCTGGGCCCAGTGCTGGGCACCACAGCGTGACTGTGCCCTGACCTCTCCCGGGGCAAAGCACTTCCCTCACAACATCAATCGGGGAATGGTTTGGGTAGGAAGGGACCTTTAAAGGTCATTCAGCGCAGCCCCCTGCAATGAGCAGGGAGAAAATTCCAGCAGCTGAGCACACGCTTACCCCCCTGCTAAGGCTGGACACATTTTCTCCTCTTTAGCATGCCTTCCCCTCTCGGATTATTGGTACTTTGGTGGATCAATGGACACTTGTTTTAACTGACTAGATTTCCAGCTAATGAATTTCCAAATAGTATTTGCAGCTCTTCTTGCCCTGAACTTTTCCCGTGGTAGCTGTAATAAAAAATTTCCTTTCCTATCAGCAAGTGAAATGGCCATGCAACCACAGAATATAACACCCAAGACATGTGTTTCACAGATAGTGCTTGCTTGCAAATTTTTCAATTACAGTATTTTATGATGCTGCTTTTCTGGCAGTTGTGCCATATATGCAAATGTAAGCAGGAAATATTTACACCACAAACTTCTCAGCATTTACATAAAGGGGCAACTTTCCTCAAAGGTTGAGCTTGCTTTTGAGACTGTAAGGAAGGAGACAGGCAGAATCTTAGAAATGCCCCTTAAATAGCTGCTATCTGAGAATCCATTCACACCTTGTCACATTCCTCTCCTTAAAAAGTGGCAGTTGGCATCATCCACTCTCATTTCCCCAGAGAAGTTCTAGACTAGCACAAGACAGAGCTTCCTAGCCAGCTAATGCTTAAGCATAGTTTGAATCCACAAAACCAGAAGGTTTTCCACAAGGATTTGGTCCAATGGGCTTTCTTGGATCCCCAATGAGCAGCCACCACCCTACCTGAGAAGGGAGGACACACACCACACAGAGAGGCACAGGTGAAACGGCATCTCCTCCTCCATGGCAACCCAATGATCCCACTCAGGAAGGGGGTAACACAAGTTTCAAGGCTCTCTTCTGCTGAGAAAAACTTGACATCTCCTGCAAGGAGGGACTGCTTTAACCACTGAGTATTACATTATTCTTCCCAGTAGCTTTCCACCACTAGAAGCAGTACAAAAAAAACCCCAACCAAACACCATGATGGGTGGGCCAAATCAAGATGGAAATTTTGCAGCCAAATAACTGGAGTCCTGGGGACACGAGTTCCAGTCTCTGGTTTCAAAAATAGTATTATCCACTTACATCCAACGATGGCTAATTAAAATACATTCCAAAATTTAAAACCAAGGATTTGGACTGTCTCTTTTTCCCAGGCCTGTATCGATGGACCCACGAGATTTCTCTTCCACACGGCAGCACAGGTCTGTGGTTCCACCTAATTATTCCCCTGCAAGAGACCCAGTTCACGAGGTTCCCAGCCCCAGACACTTCTCTCCACATACCACAGCCACATCCTCATGCCACAAATACTTAAGCCTCTTACTTAATACCTAGGTAACATTACGAATATGTATGACTGAGCAGCCTTTAGATGCAGCACTCATTAGCTATTACCAGAAAGGTACAATTATTTGAATTGGCACTTAATAGCGAGTACATACACAGAAAAGTAGCTCTTTTCTCCTTTCCTCAAATATTTCCAAGTTTGCTATTCTGCGATTCAGGATACTGGTAAGAGGCCAAAAGACTGGCAGTCGTTTAGCAGCAGATACATATTCTGACACTGACTTGTTTCTAGAAAAACAGCGGTAGGAAAAAGATCTGGAAACATGGTTTCAGAAGTCCTAACTTGGAAAGTCTGTAACACAGTGGTTTCAAGGATGGGAAAAGGGAATCAACTAGATACCTCACAATGAAAAAATAAGATTAGAAGAATTTCTCCAGTGGATATAGAAGGACTTGCTGACCTGACACTCTCTGGCACTTTTAAAATGGGAACAGGCAGACTCCAGAGGACTGGCAGACAAAAGCTTACATGTATCTTCCCTACGCATCTTGAGCAAAATGTCCTTTGCTAATGTGGATTTCTTTTTCACAACTACATATGGATCTGTTTTAAAGTGCTTTCACTGAAAAAGCTGTCTTCACAGCAAAACCCAACAATTACTGAGGATGGGGGTTAAGTCAAAACACACCCAGACGAAAGACGTTTTCTAGAAAACGTAATACATTTCTTTAACTCATGGCCAATAGACTGAGATTAAAGTTGTGAGTACATAAGAACTTAAAAAAAAAAAAAAAAAAAAAAAGAAAGAAAGGAGAGGGGGAAAAAGGCAATCACAAAGTGCACATACACTCAAGAACGTCCCCCTCCCCTCGTCTTCGGAACATGGATTTGGTCGCTATCTCCAAGCCCTTTTTGTTTAAAGACGAAGGGAGATACAAAAGGCCACCCTAATTAGTTAGAATTTGCAAGTGCAAGGGCAGCGGAGAAAACTCAACCTCGGAGCCGAGAGTTTCAGCCTCGCTACCCTTCTCACCAGGAGCCCGGAGGGAAAAGAGGGAGGGAACAGCCCAGCACAGGGTTTCGAGTCCTTCAGCCACTTCCCGGCGCCCGCAACGACGGCACCGGATTTGAACGGGCAGCAAGAGCGGCCAGGAGCGGCAGGTCGGAGCCGCCGCGCCGCCAGCGCCCGGCAACCTGTTGCCCCCGGAGCTGCAGGGATGCGCCCCGCACCCCCGGCCGGCGCTCCCCGGGCGCTCGGGGCGGCCCCGGGAGGAACCGGCCCGGCGGCACCTGCGGCGGCCGCGCTGCCCCGCGGTACCTGCGCTCGG